>CAODLS012758256.1:0-13883 GCA_948243855.1 Flueggea neowawraea
TAGTATTTATTTGTTATTTTTAGTTTGATAATAACTTTTTGAAATTTAAATTTATAAAGTATCAAATTAATATTTTGTATTATTTTTAATATTATTGTAATATTATTTTTTTATTTTTATAATAAATTTATTTTTTTAATACAATATTATTTTTATTTTAATGTAATTATTTATATTTAATAAATTTGAGTTAAAAAGTATTAAATAAAATAGTAGATAAAAATTGAAGTAGTAAAATTAAATTGTATTTAGTGAAAAATAGAGTAGGCGTCCTGCAAAACTCTTACTGAGATCTTGAATTATTGATGAAAAAGCTAAAGAAATAAAAACTAAAAATTTTAATAAAATAACAATAAAAATATTAAACAGTATCTCGCGAAACGACTTCAAGACGTTAGATTACAAGCAGCCTAACCCCACTCTCATTCTCACACTCTCTCTCACTGCCTCCCCTTATACTATACTCTTCTTTTGACTCTTGTTATCATTTGATCCTGTGTTATAGATTCCATTTTTTTACAGCGTCTTAATTGCTTGCTGTTGCTAATTGCAATTTTTTAATGATAATGTTTGAACAATTATATCAAATCACCATATTCTTTCAAAGGTATACTATATTTTTTTTATATTACACTCAGAATTCTTAATTATTTTCCTTCGAGCTGATCAAATTAACAGGTTTAGACTAATTCAAATTCTAGAATTTGACAGACACCAACATTGCTGCATTTCAAAGACTCAAACTCAAAACCCCTACTTAACTTAGAATAATTTCTGCTAGTTGATCTAAACTTTCAATGGTTTAAAGATATACTATATAACATTACAATTGAACTCATATTCATAAATATAATAAATCAAATATAATTAGGGTGATAATCGAGCCAAACCGAGCTAAGCTTTGAGTTGTTCAGATTCGGCTCTACAGTGTCAAAGCTCGAGTTTCTCATATTGTTCAAGCTCGGCTCGAAACAGAAAGAAGAAGCTCGCGAAGTCGACTCGTGAGAAGCTCATTTATTTGGAGCTCGAGCTTGGCTCGATTAAGGTTTGGCTAGTGAAAGCTCGACCTCGACTCACGAGCTATTCCTTCCATACTAATTATTAACAAACCCATTTATAATTCCATTTACTAATTATTAACAAACACCATCAATCGATGAAAGAACTCTAATAGACAAAAAAAGAAGTATATATCTGGTAAATTCCACAAAACAATATCACTAATGATAATTCAACAACAAGCAAGTATTCACTGAATTCCATCATTGCCATGAAGTGATTTACTAATAAAAATCTTGTATTAGCTAGATAGAACAGAGAAGTTAGAGGTGAGTAGAGCTGAAGTTTTTATATACAATAAAGGGCACAAACTATAAGAACGAAGAATATACCAGAAATTCATTCACACGGCACAACCTATTTCTACAATTTTCAACAAGGACTAAACTAATTCCAAAACTATCAAACTCTGGTGGGAGAGACAAATCCGTCACTTAAATTATCTGGATCTTATATGCTTCTTACCCGTTCTCAGTTCTTTGTGAGAGAGGGAGCTTCAGATGGGTGATTGTCGACAGTGAGAGAGAGCTTCTGGTGGGTGAGTGTCGACAGTGAGAGAGTTTCGGTGGCCGGTGGGTGAGTGTCGATGGTGATAGAGAGCTTCGGGTGGGTAAGAACCCGACAGTGAGAGAGAGCTTCGGGTGGGTGGGTAAGAATCCGACGGTGAGAGAAAGCTTCAAACAGTGAGAGAGAGCTTCGACGAGAGAGAGCAGTCGGTGAGAGAGAGAGAGAGAGCTTCGGGTGGATGGGTAAGAACCCACGGTGAGAGAAAGCTTCAAACCGTGAGAGAGAACTTCGGTGAGACAAAGCAGCCGGTGAGAGAGAGAGACGCCGGTAGAGAGAGAGCTTGAGAGGCAGCAGGTGTTGGATGAGCGACGACAGTAAGAGAGAGAGCTTGAATGAGTGAGAGGCGGCGGGTGGGTTAGTGGTTTTAAATGAGTGACTGTGAGAGTGAGAATGAGAGTGGGAGTGAGATTTAGGGTTTGTCATTTGTGGTGTGGGTGGGAAACGACGTAGGTGAGGTATGTTACCATTCAAAAATTGAAAAAAATTGCTTCTCTTTTTTTTTTTGACAGTTATGTGATGGTAATTCTTTGTTCAATGAAATTCAAATTCTTTGTTAGTATGTCCAGTTCTTTTTCTTTTCATATATAATTGTTGTAATTATAATCACTAATATATTATTTTTTTGTTTTTGAAATTTATTTGGTAATTCTTTGTTCAATGAATTTCAAATTCTTTGTTAATATGTCTAGTTCTTTTTCTTTTCATATATAATTGTTGTAATTATAATCACTAATATATTATTTTTTAAAAAATATATTTTAATAAAACTTTGAAAATATCTAAAGAAAAAGAATATCATAATATCTTGAACCAACATAAAAGAAAATTCTCACAAAATTAAATTAGAGATAGCTAAATTAAAGTTAGACATGAAGCATTAATAGTTTAATTAATTAGAGATAGCTTATTTTCTTTTATATAAGTTTGTTTGGTAATTGGTTTGTTAATAATGTCAAATAAACTAATTAAATTAATTAAATACTATATAATTTGTATTTATTTACACTTTAACTAATGTTGATTGATTATAGCATTATATGATGAATATAGTTAATTGACTAATGTTGAAGAAACAATATCATTATATAGTGAATATGGTTGTGTATTTTGTACACCAAATTCTTATGTTGTATACCTTTTGTACACATAAATTTCAAGTTGTATACATCTTTCTACACTAAAAATTTATCTTGTACACCTTTTATATACCTAAAGTTCATCTTTACTAAGGTATACAAAAAATAAAACTTAGGCATACAAAAGGTGTACATAACATGAAATTTAAGTGTACAAAAGTCCACACCATGTAATTTAGGTGTACAAAGGTGTATACAATCTTAAATTTATGTGTACAAAAGGCGTACAATATAAAATTAATGTGTACAAAGCTTAAAAATGCTATAAATATATCATATATAGTGAATATAGTTATTGACTAATGTTGATTGACTATAGCATTATATAGTGAATATAGTTAATTGACTAATGTTGAAAAAAAAACACCTTTGAACACTTTAACTAATGTTGATTGACTATAGCATTATATAATGAATATAGTTAATTGACTAATGTTGAAGAAACAATAGCATTATATAATCAATCTAGTTAATTGACTAGTGTTGAGGAACAAATATTATTATATAGTGAATATAGTTAATTGATTAATGTTGAAGAAACAATAACATTATATAGTGAATATAGTTAATTGACTAATCTTGAAGAAACAATAGCATATGCATTATATATTATACGGTACACATAAATATATCATATGCATTATATGACATATTTATAGCATTTATAAGTTTTGTACACATAAATTTATGGTTGTATACACCTTGTACACTTAAGTTTATAGTTGTGTACACTTTGTACACCAAAATTTTATGTTGTACACCTTTTGTACACATAAAATTTACACCATAATTTTATGTTGTACACTTTTTGTACACCTAAATTTCAGGTATACTAAGATATATAGAAAATGAAACTTAGGTGTACAAAAGGAGTACAAAATATGAAATTTAGGTGTACAAAATTGCACACTATGAATTTAGGTGTACAAAAGTATACACAACCTCAAATTTATGTGTAAAAAAGGTGTACAACGTGAAATTAATGTTTACAAAGCTTAAACATGCCATAAATATATCATATATCTTATGTATTACTATACGGTACACAAAAATTTAGCATTTCTAGCTTACCCAGTCAGACAACTGGCTCACTTCATATTTCTTTTGCTCTCAAAAAGACTAAGAATACTTGAAAATAATATTTTATGAACTAAAAAATTAATCAAATTATTAATCAAAATTGTAAAAAATAATATTTAATAAAAGAATTTCATGTTGTGTATACCTTTGTATACATATTCATGTTAAATATTAATAATTTAAAAATAGAATAAGAATACATTACACATAATATTTAGTGTATTTTCCTATATAATAATATAAATGATCTTAAAGTCGAGGTATTTAGTGTATATTTGTATATAATAATACAATAATACATTAAATGAGCCTATTCACGAGCTTTAATCGAGCATGTTCATGAGCTTATTAAACGAGTCTACAATCAAGCCTGTTCACAAGCTTATTAAACGGGCCTGTTCACAAGCATGCAATCGAGCTTGCTCACGAGCTTATTAAATGAGCTTGTTCACGAGCCTATAATCGAGCTTGTTCACGAACACACAAACGAGTCTCGATCACAAGGTTTTCGAGCTGAGCTTTCCAGTGTTCAAACTCGGCTCGTTTACGAAGTCGAGTTTCAAATTTTGTTTAAACTCGACTCATTTATTATCGAGTCAAGTCGTAAAAGAGCTTTTATCGAGCCGAGCTCCTAGCCGTTTGCGAGTAGCTTGGCTCGTTTACACCCCTAAATATAATGTGTTTATGTGTGCAAACAGTGAAAAATTGACGCAATTTTTTTAAAAAAATTATAATAAAAATAGAAAGATCAATATACTTTTTTGAACGATAGTGCATTTGCAATATACATATATGATAAAAAAACGTGTCACTATTATTATTTTTTTAATGTTTGAGATGCATCACAATTATGATACCAAACATATGAAATCATATTTTAAAAATAAAATTTCTTACAAATTCTTATTTTTAAAATTTATTTCCAAATAACACTTTTAGAATATATTATAAATGAAATATTTTTATTTAATCAAATAAAATTAATTTTTGTGAAATTAAAAAAGAAAATATTTTCATTATAGATTTGTATGAACTATTAAATATAGTTTTATTTCTCATGAGAGATATATCTTATGTAATTAAAAAATAAATAATTTTTTATTTAGTATTTTTTATATTATTAATTTAGATTTTAAAAATAATAAGTGAATTATTCACTTTTTTTAAACAACTTTTCATGGAATACAATTTTCAACTAAACATAATAAATTACACTTTTCAACAATTCAAAATTGCAATCAACTACGAAGTTGTTTGGCACTACAACATTTAAGATATAACATATAGTATTTTCTAATGATTAGTAATAAATAAATAGTGAAAAAATATGAAGATAACACGTTTTTTAATAAAATACTATATGTTATATGCTCATAAAAAAAGTTATATGTTGTCAACAAATGAGCCCTACAATTGTACATTACTTCGTGCGAAATAACTTGTAAAGAATAAATTTTTCGGAAGTTAAACCAAGAAAATCCTTATAAGAAAATCCTTATGACATAATCTGTAAAAAAAACATGCCCAAATTGTTCTTATTAGAGCATGACCAACAAACTTCTTATTGTAACTCCCTATAATATTATATTTAATTTAATTTTTTTTACTATTTATCTTAAAATTTAAACTCGATCTACTTTTTATTCTTAATAATTAATAAAAAAGGAGTAAATATTGACTCTACATAAATATAGAACAAATATTCACAATAAAATATTAATTAACCAATTAAAGGATGAAACATTTCACAAGTTTCAGGACTAACTATGATACAAAATAAATTAAAAAATATTATTTTGAAATGCCATAATAAGTAGTCTATTGGTCATAGTCTTATGCCTTTCAGAAAGTATGCTACAATTTTTTTTGGCCTAATACATGTAAACTTTTTGAACTTGTATCAATCATGCAATTTACCCGTGAACTTCTAGAATGAGTACAAATCCCCTCGAATTCGCAAAAATAGCTATTAATACCTTTCAAACATTGAAAACGTGATTGTTTCACACTAACCCAAAGGAGGTGTCTGTTGGACTATGATTTTAGTCTTCTTAGTTGAGTTGTTGAGAGTTGAGAGAAGAGAAATTGAACAGAAGCGATTTAGAGTGGTGCGGCGAATTCTCGATGCCTAAGTCTACTACCTAAATTCCTTAATTAGGATTTTTTCAATACACTATAGGATGATTGATTCCGGCTCAATCCAACAAGGCTTTACAATAAGGTTGATTGCAACTCACATCTCTAAAGCTAACACAGGGTTGTTTCCCGGCTCACACTTCTAAGGCCAACCTAAGATTGATTTCTCTCTAGACTCACACCTCTAAAGCCCTTACAAAGTTGGTTTCAAAAGCTAACAACAAACCTGACACTAACTGAAGATTTTTACAAGAACTCTTACAAGGATTACAAATGAGTATCAAGGTAGTGAGATTTTGGCGTAATTGAATGAAGCAAGAATACCCACAAATAAGATGATTTTGAGCACCAAATGTAGAATTGTTATAGTAAGGAGTTAGGTGTTTTCTTGTCTTTCACTCCTCTATCTATAATATTTGAGAGACTCTTGAAGTTGATTTAGTCATTGGAATAGTATAAAGACTCGTTCGAAATCAATCATGAATCATTGTTTATGTTGACAGCTTCTACTAGTCGACTACCCAAGTCACTAGTCAACATCTAGTTTCAGATTCACTTCTTTATTCCTCGTTAGTTGATTACCATATTCAAATATCCATTATATGAATGTTGTACAACACGTGAATGTCATTTATAGTCAATTTGAGCAATCATGATATTCATTAGTTGACTACGCACTTCACCGGTCGATTACCCAACCCATTAGTCGACTCATGGTTTCACCAGTCGACTACCAACCACTTTTGTTGGTTCTGGTTGTCCGCCAGTCGACTCACCAACTTCATTAGTCGACAACCCAAGGTTTGGAACATCTTCAAATGGTTTCTTGATGCATTAATCAACTTCCGAACATCATGGAAACAAACCAAAACCCAATTACCACCACCATCATCATTGGTACCTCAACTCTACAGTCTCCCCTCTCCATTTTGTCATCGTTCTATCCTTCAATCCCACTTTGAGACTTCATCTCCAATTTTGAAATCAACAACAAAATAAAAACAAAACACTCAGTCCATAAAATAGCCATTTCACAATAAGGACAAAATGAACAACAAAAAAGGACAGATCTATGAATTTAAAGCAAGTTTCAAGATGAAGGTGGCATTATTGCCACTGTCCGTTAAGTTGCTGAGCGAGGCATAGAGAGGGGACGTGTTGGTGAAGAGAGTGGAGTTGATAAGGGGAGTGAGTAAGAAAGGGCGAGTTGAGTCGGCGATTGAGGATTTGAAAGAGGCAATGAAGCGGAGTGGGGATAAGATGAACGATAATGAGGAGGCTCTTAGGGTTCAGCCTTAGGTTTGAACCTGGTCTTGCTTCGGCTTATGAGGAGGCTCATAGGGTTAAGCCTAATCTTGTTGTGTCTAAGGAATCCTTGGAGAGATTTGGAGATTTGAACAAATTGAACAAATTTTTTCTTCAGTTTTGTCATATCTAGAGATTTCATTAGTTTGAACAATTTCATTTTGTTATATGATTTGAAAATTATTTATGTTACTTGAAATGGGCTGGTGCTTTTGCAATGATACAAATTCAAACGAATGGAGATGGAGTCTAAAAGATTGATGTTTGTGGTTTACAGTATTTTCGTGTGGTGGAGGACGACATGAAGACGAAGATGATGAAAAGATGAAGGTAGAGGGATAGAGTTGTTAATGGGTGTTAGTGATGTGTATAAGAGATGGGTTATTAATTGATCAGGGCCATTTAGCTCATATGTCACATCACGTTATAACTAATTTGTCTATTTGGGATTGTAAGAGAAGTATGGATGATGTGTCAATTAGGTGACATGACATTGCTGATGTGGCGAAACAGTACATTCCATGACAGCTAAATTGAACGTCTCAACGCTTGCCAACCTGTTAATCCACGCACTTTGTCATGTCGATTTTAAACGATCATGTTTTCAATGTTTAGGGTTAACAATAGTGATTTTTACAAGTTTTAGAGGATTTGTACGCATTTTTTAAGTTTAAGGAATAAATGATCAATGTAAATTCCAAGGAATTCACATGTATTAGACTTTTTTTATTAACAAAACCAATATGCTTCATTGGCCAAATAGGGCTGTCAATTTCTGACACGATAACACGATTTTGTGACACGACACAATTGACACGAATTTAATTTTTATAATGTTTATATCTTTTATAATAATTTATAATATATAAATAATTTGATATAATTATGGCATAATAACACTTATTGATACTCCTACGGCCAAACACGCAATGGAGCTGGAAAGTGAAGCAAACGAGAATCAGTAAAAAAAACCCCAACATAACTGGTTCCAACTTCCAAGTAAATTGGATTACGCCACGTGTTCAATTTCTCGATCCTTGCCTCCAAACATGCTTCCATTTCCTCCACCCACTTTTCCCATCAACCACCACCACGTGTCCACCTCTTTTCAAGGAGAAATCGACGCGCGCCCTCTTACTGGAACCCACTCCCCACATTTCCTTTGCCCGCGGGTCCATTTCACTAAAACAAATCCCAACAATCAGGATCCTCCGCTGTGCATCGCGTAGCCCGGTACACGTGTCGCCAAATTACATAACCCCCGTCGATGCCTCTATGATTATCGCCTGAGACACCACCTCCTTCATTCTAAGATAGAGAGAAAAGACAAGTGAGAGCACAAACAAAAACCACTCACGAGGTGTAGAGAGAGAAAGAGAGAGGTCTATACGCTGCGTTTCATGGATGGCGGAGAGGCATGGCGCTTGTTAACGTACGCCGGCGGAGCGCAGGATAAGACGATAATCAACCGGATCATGCTCAGATTCCGTCCGATCGCTCCGAAGCCGGTTGACGGAGACACCAGTTCTGGCGCATGGAAGGCGGAGGAGAAGAACCACTTGGTTTCCAGCAAGAGAACCAAGAGAAAGTATGTTAGGGTTAAGAAGAATATCGAGTATCGCAAAAGAAAGAAGCGAGAGATGCCGTCACCGTTAGATCGGAAAGGAAGCGATCCGACGGTGCAGCTCCTTCCTTCTGAGAACGCTGATCTACCACTCGGAACTTTATCGAAGGGTTCTCTAAGCTTTAGTATTGATCCTATCGTTCAGAAGAAGGTGCAGGTGCAAGCTGATAGAAGCGGTTACGGTGGAGCGGATCGGGCGGTGGTGGTGACGGTGGAGAGCGTGACAGACGCAAGCATGGACGTGCTTGGGTTAGGGAGTAGTGACATGGAGAGGAAGAAGAATCTAGGGAGGGACACGTGTCCAGGGTTTATAACAGACGGGTTAAATATTGTGCAGTGGGTAAACGAAGCGTTTAGGAAGATGGCGACGGCGAGGGAAGTGAAGGAGAGGCAGGCGATAGAGGTAAAAGTGTGGTTGGAGGTGAAGGAGAAGTTGTTGCCATACTTGTACTGCTGCAAAGAAGCAGCAGCAGCAGCATTTACATGCTGGGTGAGGTTACAGTACACGTGGCAGAAGGACAGGTGTTGTTCACATATGGTACCATGCGATGTGTGGAGGATGGAGTTTGGAGGGTTTGCATGGCGGCTCGACGTTCAGGCGGCTCTAGGATTAGGCCTCCAAAGTGATATTGGAAAATAAAGAAATAATAATATTTTGCAATAATGGAGAAATAAATGTATGTAGGAAAGCAAAGGAGATGGAAGGAAAATAAGGAAGAAGAAGGTATGGGTTATGGGGATGGATTGGGATTATATAATGGTAGTAGACTAGAGACTGGGAATGAGGAAAGGGGGAAGGAACCGGAATCAAGGCATGAAATGTGAATAGAGATAACGTGCTAGTGTTGTCTTCTTGCCACGCAAGGGTTCGATGAAGGAAACTTCTAATTTGGGCCATTATTCCACCAAGTAATAACCTCTTTTTTCTCTTTAATTCAGCTCTTGAATTTTCAATTTGGATGCTTGCTTCCTCCTATCATAACATCTCTGCTTGTGTATATATGTGATTCGTGGAGGTTTGGTGTGATTATTGTGAACAAAGGCTGCCTAATAATAATAATAATTATTATTATTATTATTATTATGGACCCCCTTTAATGTGGTGAGATCCATCTTTTTTCAATATATATATATATATGTTATATATATATGTGTGTGTGTGTGTTTTGAAATTGAATGAGCATCTTCAACAAAAAACAGCAATGAATGGCTATCCCCAACAACATTTAGAGAAAAACAGCTTTAATGAAAATATCCTATCAAAGTGTGACATCCGCAGCAAGATATCAATCGTTCACGACAAGAATTCGCCGTGTCAAGCTAGAAATTGAGAAGGGCTTTATTTTATAACTTTTAACTTGAATAGATTGATTAGAAACATGATGTTGATACATTCTTGTGAATAGAATCTTTCACATAGTGTGAATTAGAATTTGACAGCACCAAAATGTTACTTCAAATTCTAGACTTAGCGTCTTCTTGATCCATCTTTTTGGATATGGTTCAGCGGTAGGGATTTCTATCTCGTGTTATCCGAATTCAAGACTTAGCGTCTTCTTGATTTATGCTGTAAATCTTCAAATATCTTTACAAATATATCTTTTTATCTACTCCCAACTGATATCATAATGATGTACTCTTTAATTATTATCAAATAAATAAATATTTTACAATAAAAAATAATTATATATATAGTTACGTCTAATAAAAATATAACTATTATCAATAGTTTCGACTCTTCTTTTCACTGATAAAAAAAAAAAAAGAAGGTTGAAGTAACATTAAAAATGGGCAAAGAGGGTAATCCTGGAACATAACCAATGCTCCTTTTTTTGCCCATTTCCACCTCAGTACAACATGCGTCGGCCCCCACGTGTAGCTTTCTTTTCGGCAGCGCTTGACGCGTTTCGATCTCCTATTGGATATGCCTCTTTTTCCCAGCGACCCACTTCCCCCAAATCAATAATTCTCTACAGCCAATCACATTCCATTTCTCTTCCTTGTGCTGCCTAGACACGTGTTGCCTCTTCGCTTCCCCGTCTTTAGCCCTTGATTATCGCCGAACACAGAAACCGTTTTCTTCTCACTTCTCTCACTCTCCAACACTCTCAAACCACAAGGAAGCACATAGCCGTGGAAACTGGAGATCACCGCGCTTGGCTATCCTGCCCCGGTGCTGGTCCCGATAAAACGATCATCAACCAGATAATGCTTGGATTCCTTCCGATTGCGCCGAAACCGGCTGACGGAGCTCAAGTCCCCGGCTTCTAGCCGTTGAACGGAAATAATCTGTTAGATTGCAAACGGAGGACCAAACGCAAGTACGTTAGGGTTTGTAGGAGTAACCGGTTTAGAAGTGATAAAAAGGAGGTGACTGCTTCTGGTTGTGATCAACTACAACGAGAACGGGACAGCGAAACGATAGAAAATGCTTTAAACAGCGTCGTTACGCTTCAGTTGCTTCCAGAGCGAAGCGATCTGAGGGATTCGCCTGGGAAAGAAGGACCGTGGTGCAATCTCGATCTTAATTTGAAACAGCATGTGATGGATCCAACGTTGGGGATGATTCCGCCGAGGCTCGTCGTGGTGGACACGTGGGTGACGGTTGAGTTCGTGACAGACGCGTATAGTTGCATGCAAGGGAAGAAAGATCACTTAGGGTTTGGAGAGGCGGAGAGTGTGAAGATCGAACTAGAGAGCGACACGTGTCCAGGATTTGTATCGGACGGTTGGAATAATGTCGAGTGGGTAAACGGTGCGTTTAGGAGGATGGTACGGCCACGGGGAACGAAGAGGATTGGTCACCGGCGACAAGAGTACATTTGGGGTACAAGGAGACGCTGTTACCGTACGTGCAGCAAAGTGGGTTGATGACGTGTTGTGTGAAATTACCGTACACGTTGCAGAAGGAGGAGAAGTGCTATATGATGGTGCCATGTGATGCTTGGAGATTGGACAGCGGAGGGTTTGCATGGAAACTCGACGTTGGGGCTGCTCTCCGTTTGGGTCGTTGAATCGACCCAAACTAACTCAAAACCAACCACATCACCCCACCAAACCAGGTATTGAACACATGACCAGATCAGGTAACTAGATTTGTTTTCCATACGTAGTTATATGATTCAACAAACAAATAGACTTGGAGAAAAAAAGAAGAGTAAAGTAAAGTAGGTGAGGAGGCATTGTCAAGAGAAACTAAGGCTGGATGGCTAACAGTATAATTTATTAATATATAATATAATATAATATTATAATTATTGTTAACTGTATGTAAAAATATAATATAATATAGTTAAATAATTATTTTTATTTAATTTTGTGGTATGATATATTTGTAAACTTAATAAAATAATTAAAATATTATATATATATATGCATTGTGCTCAAACAACACACACTCAGAAAACATATATATATATATATATATATATGTTGCACAAACACACAAATTTAATGGAGTCATGCATACACAAACAACGAACATTGTCATTTGTCAAAAAAAGGAGGAAAGCCCAGCTCTAAGACAATTTTCAACTTAGCTCATGGAAAATGTGTATTTTGTTTTTCAATAACATTGATGTCACTGTGAAACACAACTCTTGTTCTTCGGTCATCTTTTTTAGCAAACTGCAAAAGGATTCAACTATATTAATACATCCTCAAAATATTCTCAATCTTTTCTAGGAAGAAATAAAGAATGAAAACAACAAATAATATAAGATATTTTCTACATTTGGTCAAGCTGACATTACCTGTCTACACAGGTGCAAGTATTGCGTGTGGTCTGTGCATTAACTTCATGCAAGTAACGCATTCACATACTAAATATAAGAAAGAAAGAACAACGCTTTTTGGTGCAAAATTCTTCCCCCCGCCCCCCCAAAATTATATTTGGCTGTCTAATCCAACCAAGAACAACAAGCTTTCAGCAGTATTCACGATCAACTGCCTCTAACCATGATTAATGATCGATTCAAAACAAAAAAAAAACTAAGGGCTTGTTCTTTTGATGCAAGTGGAAAAGGGACGTGGGGATTTCTCAGAAAGTAGAAAACAAAATCTTACTTGGTTGGAAATAGAAAGTTAATTTTTGGAAAATAAAACTTAGTAAGAAGTATACTTCCAAAAATTGCACAATAAAAGAGAAATATACTTCTCAACAAGTTTGATAATATTAACCAGGCAAGGCCTGAAATACAAATCCATGCATATCTGTTGCAAAAAATTAGCAAGCAAAAATCTTTTAGGGAAGTATTGACTTAGGTAATAAAATTTAAATACAGGGATTAATTAATTAAAATGAAAATATAAATTTACGTATACATAAATGACAAATATATATAGCTTCAAAAAATACAAAAAACACATATCGATGCATGGTGACACCAAGTGACGTGTATATATAGCATTATAAGTGAATGTTCTTGTTAATAAAAAAAATAATATGTGCTTGATAACTCGTGTGGTGGATAATTAATATGTGCTATGTGACCAATCCCTTCAATAAAATATCAGTGAATACACAAAACCTCTGAAGTAAGTTTTGTTTGTTGTTGAGATTAAAACTATGTTTGAGATAATAAAATTATATTTGACGGAGTTTTTCACTTAAAACACAAAGTAAAAAATAAGATATAACTTTTGTCCAACAAAAAGAATAGAAATTTCCCTCTGCACTGTCATAACATTTGATAGAAAAAAATATTTTTTTTTATCATATTTGAACCAAAAATTTAATACACAAACATTTAATTAAATAATATTTTCAAATTATAACATTATAATTAAAAATATTGTGGTTTTTAACCACACGGTTTTGCACTATAATACCAAGCAAGCAAGCTTAACTAAGAAATAATTAAGCCAACAAAAGAAAAAGAAATAATTAAACATATCCAGAAGGAAAAAAAACTAATAGACTTATATATATAATTGACTTATGGACAAAAAAAATTATCCAGAAAAATTCTTCTTAT
>CAODLS012758533.1:0-10355 GCA_948243855.1 Flueggea neowawraea
ACAAGTGAGATTTGTTTGCGTCGTTTAGTTTTCCTCTTCGTTGCCGTTGCAATCTGTTCAAACCGGCGTTGTTGGCTTCGTCCCGTTAAGGAAGGAGGAAGAGAACGCTTCGTCTCTTCAAGCATCTCCCTGAATCTTTTAGATATGAAATTGCATAAACATTTTTTGTTTGAATTTGCAGAGAGAGATATTTGTTGTGGCAGATCTGAAATTCTAGAAAGCGAGGGAGAGATATGTCCTGATAGATCTGAAATTGGAGGAATTGGCCACAACTTTCGCAATTGAGGAACAGTCTCATAACCATGAATAAGTCATAATGAAGAGACAATCAAGATATGTTTTGGACTCAAACATGCCTATAAGTGGGAAGTTCAGATCATCCACTAATGGGCCACAGTTCAGATCCTCTTATCGAACTTATCATTGGACCATTTTCACATACACACAGTAAAAATTCGTAAATTACGAATTCACACAGCCCACTTTCAATATTTTAAGCAAAAATTTCAAAATTACGATTTCAGGTAGCCAACTTTATAAATCACAGATTTATGGAATTGTTTAAAACTTGTTTAAAATTTGTTCATTGTATATTGAAGTTATTAACAACATATCAACATTATTCAAACAACATATAAACAAAATATCAATAACATATAAATTGTACACCCAAGGTATCAACCACCAAATCTATTTCAAATATCCGGCCAACGGGCCACGCCGGTGCCTACATCATACCACGTGGGATACACACAGCAATTCATTCATGCCACGTGTCGTGAAGGGTGCCACTTCAACAATTGCCATGTGGCACCCAAAGTTGACTTTTAAGAAAAAAGAAATAAAAGCAACATCCATTCCAACCACCACTGCAATCCATCACCAAAACTGACCACCACAGTCACCACCCAAAACCTGCACCCAAAGCCAAAAAAACACCAAAACTACTTAAAGCCCCACTGCCACATCATCAAAACAAAAAAATGTCACTACCATTCTCCATTACATACTTAATTCCCTCCACTGCGCTAATTCATACTTCCTTCACATTCCTCCTCACGTTCTCTCCTCCACTCCTCACCAAATTCAACAACATTGTTGTCGCATTCTCCTTTATTCTCTCTCATTCAAACCCGTACCCAAATCCACCAAAACCCTAACTTTCAAATTCTTCTCAAATTCCATTTCACTCTCCTCGCACCCCGAAATTTGCGCTATCATCGTCACCACATCCTCCACTATTTGTAATGAGTAATTTTTAGGTGAATGATGTTTGATTTTTGGGAAAGAAATAAAAAGGGAGGAAGTCCAAGAAGAAGAAGACAAAAAAAGAAAATAGAGGGAATAAAATAAAAAAAAGGGAGAAAAATAAGATTACAAATATTTTTTCCTAGAAAAAGAAAAGATTATAATTGATTCTAATCGACGGAGATACCGGTGAGGAAGATAAGACGATGGCAGTGGAAGGGAAAGAGAAATGACAGAGAACAATCGGAGAAGGTGGTGACAGCGAAGTGACACATGAGCAAGAGAAGGGTTTCAGAGAGATCTTTGGGCAACGCTAAAATCTATGGTTGGTGAGAGAGATCTGGGGGAAGGGGAGCGAGGTCGGGGCGGAGGTCGTGGAGATGGTGGTGATGGAGATCCAGTAGTGGCGATGGCGCAAAAGAGGGCGCGTGCGCGCGCGCGAGAGAGAGAAGGCAGATCTAGTGGAGAGAAAAGTGTGGGAGGGAAATGAGAGAGAGACGGGCTGAAATGTCGATGGAAATAGTTGGATGAAAGTTGGGGCATGTTTTGTGCCACATGGCACCCTTCAAAACACGTGGCATTGGCGAACTGCCACGTGGGATACATGGACACCGACGTCGCCCGTTAGCCGGACACTTGGCATGGACTTGGTGGTTGATACCTTGAGTGCACAATTTATCCTGGTTGAGTGACATGCCTAAAAGAAAATTCACTTTAGTGATTTTTGTACACCGAGTCAGAAAATTGAGTGACTGTGAGAGTTCCTAACCCGAAAATCAACAAGATATAAATAAGACGCCTTGAATTTAAAAACAATATATAAAGAAGATACCAACAACATATAAACAATATATAAATAAGAAATCAACAACATATAAAACAACATAAAAATAAAAGATATCAACAACATATAACAACATTCTAACAACATATAAACAAGACGCCTTAAATTTGAAAAATGAAAAAACATCAACAACATACTAATAACACATAAACAAAATATTGTGAATTTGAAAATAGATAACCATGAATTTGAAAAATGTATCTGTAATAAACATATCATGTTTGTACATAAGAAATATTGTAAACATTTCTAAGTGTATCGCTTAATTACCGCCTTATCATTTGATGACTCAAAAATCAAAATCCCTATAATTTAAGGATTAACAGTCTATTTTCTTAATTAAAACCCATGTAATGTGTAACATCAATCAGAGTTTTGCCGTTCTTGCCAAAAAAAAATCAGAGTTTTGCCCTTGGTGAGACTCTATCCTGCTTAAAGAAAAATGTGTGCCTACATCAATCTTTATACAGAAAAAACCAAATAAAAATCAGTATTATAGCAGCATATATATTAGAATTTAAAAATTCATTTGCCCTTTTTTTTGGATCATGAACATTCATTCATTTTCCCTTTAATAAATAGTGTGTTTGGAGGATTAATTAAAGCTTGGTTTACTTGTTGGTCGCGATCACTCACACTATTGCATTTCATGTTCCAAGTTGTTTTTTGTTGAAATGATTCAATCAATTTACTTAAAATATCTTGCAATAAGATAACAATTTTTTAAAACACCTAATTCGAGAAACATTTTCCGGAGAATTGAACGCAGCCTAACCTGTGTGCCTACATTAGGGGTGATGATCAACATGTTTGGTTTAGCATTACGACCCTAATGGTGGATCATATGAGGGTATCGAACCCTCTTGGGCAACAAATCATTTCATAGCCCTACTCATACCTTTAAAAAGATAATTCTATCTTTTCTTTAGATCAAATAAAAAATAAGTTCCCTACACTTTTTTTTGTCTAAAAGAGAAAATACAATTTAATGAGATAAAAAGAAATAGATACCATATTTGTCTTGTATATCTTTTATAGTAAGAACTTTGACGTAAATTTGCATTATTAAAAAAATCAGTAATTTAATATATATTCAGCTAAATTCAAACAATTTTCAAAATAATGACTCGATTTATCCGAAAAATGTCTTGTAAAGGAAAATTTTCTTTGCATATAAGGCTCAAAAAGAGTTTTCGTTGAAATTCGAAGCAAGCTTGTCATTTAACATCTTGTTAATACATCCTATTTTACCTAAATTAATGAAAAAAATGGATAGATTTCTTTGAAACTATAACTGCCTTTACTCTCAACCATTGTGAGTATTTTAACAAAAACACATTTTTAAAGAAAAAACGTATTGATGTGTGCCATAATTTAAATATGTTTGTTAGTAAGATACTTTTGTGTTTTCAATAGAGTCAATTTAAGTTAAAACAAGAATCACAACTTGCCCTTAACCAAAACCAACCCAATTAATGATTCAATGGAGAACTACCCCACACAAAATGGGAAAAAAGAAAAACAAAAAGGCCTAAAGCTAGCTACGAATGTTGTAATTGTATCTGTAATATGGTATGGAATAAATGCTGGAGATTATCCAAATTGTAGGAATAACACTGCTCCACTGTCGCAAATAGTAAGGTAAACAATTTGGCAAATAGAGTCGCCGTCGGTTATAGGGTTCACTTCACAAGCTACGACTTGGGGCGTGGGATCGTCGTGACTAAAACACTTCACCCATACTTTTTGTGGTCTATAGTGTCTCCAAGTCACATGTGATTCATAATTTTTAAGTTTCACACTATCATTGATCTTGAATTTAGTATAGTTGGCCAAAATCTTTTTTTCTCTTTCAGAAGCGGCCAACCGCTTAATATATAAACATTATTTTCCTTTATCAACATACATCCGAGTTTGCTAAAAAAAAAATTTTTGCCGAGACATCCGAGTTTGCTAAAATAACACACAATTATAATCTGTTTTTTTAAGAAAAACGGTTCAACTCTCTTCCGAATTAAATCAGATAGACTGAATCTAAACACATAATTAATCATAATATTAATTGTAAGATAATGGTAATATAATTAACAGACACATAATTATAAAGTTAACATATAATTTCATTCTTTAGTTAAGTGAAGTACGAATTGGAATAGACAATCTTTGGTGAACTAAATACATCAATAAATTTTGATTCCCACTCGAAACATTAAGGAATTAAACGGCCCCATAGTCTGCAGGACCATAATGAACCATGTACTTCACTTCCGATCGACTTCCGAGTCCACAAGTTTGTATATGGTGGACCTTATTACCTTGCCATTCACAGTTGTTATAAAAGTTATGGGAGATGGAGGTTGCATAACTCATAAATGCAGATCTTCAACGGTTAAAAAGACATCCCAGCAGCTGCACTCATATTAAATAGCATAAGGTAATTTTTTTGCGCAAAATATAGAAGTAATAAATGATATAATCAATAGGTTTGTAGTTTCTTAATACTAGAGTTGAATTCAACGCTAAGGGTCGTGGGTTCGATTTTTGTTGGGGGCATATAAAATAAATTATCAAAAAAAAAGAATTAACAAAGGTTACACACGTGCATTTGTTTAGTACATGAAATTATCTGGATAATTTATTATAGTGGTAACGATCTTAGCAAATCATTTCATGTTTCTAACCGCATGTAACTGCAAACCTCAACAGCTAAACCAAACAAAACCTAAAACATTTAATTTATTAAGAAATATATTGTACTAATGGTTGTATGATGGAGTGTGCTTTATATTCTGATGAGAAGATTTTATGATATTGTTTCCTAATTTTTATTTTATTTTATAGAAAGACAATGCGAACTTTTAGATCGATGCGCAACGTACTATAGAATTTTAAATTTTTCCAAACTAAAAGAGTTTTGCGTCTTTTTTTACCTAACTTCTTAATCAAACGATTGTAGCAAATAAAGGGACTAAACTTGCGTTAGTGAGTCTTTGTTCCTTCAGACAATTTGCAAAAATACAATGATGAAGTGGAGTTGTATTGAAAATAAAGATTGAGTATAAGAGACTAACAGAAAAATGTAAGAGATAATAACAAAAGAAAGCTAAAAGGCAAGAACAAAATAGAGAAAAAAGACTAAGGAGGCTGGTAAACCTATAGGAGGGTAATGTTGCGTTGAGGAATAAACTTCTAAACGTCGATCTGCTGCTTTTATATTGTTTTCAGCAATAATCTTATGTCAATTCATCACCTTTGGCATTCCTAAAATCATGGAATTCTTTTCTTGATTTATTGGAAATTTTCTTGGTGATAACCTCCTTGGCACCTTTCTTTTGTGCAGAATTTTCCTTGGAGGCCAAGCTCTCCTGGCTACTTGCGTTTCCTAGAGATTTGTTTCCTTCCTGGTGGTCTGACTTGTCTTTCCTTTCCTTAGGGGTTGATTTTCTTTTTTGTTTCCAGCTACTGCAGATTTGTTGCCTTCATTGGGGGTTGATTCCTGTTCAGTCCCCATCTAAGGAATTACAAAATTATACCGTACACAGATACTAAAACATAAGGGATTAAGAGCCCATGAGTATGTCGCCAAACAATTGGAAAGTAATTAAGAATACAATTGAAATGATCCGACTGGATGTGAAAATGATATATACCTCCCTATGTGTTTGTGCAATGAGAATTGAACTGTGACGAACTAAATTGATGAAGATGGGTACTTTACCTAAGCCAATCATCTTGATGAAACTATTGCGTCATTTATGAGCTTGAATTAAAAGATATAGCTTACGGTTCCAACAGAAAAAAAATCTCATTTGATTTTTGCTAAAATATTTCACTTTGCTCCAATTCAGCTTTAAAAAAATTTTGCCTATCATTTTTCCCTTTTCACAAAAAAAAAACAATAAATGCGATATCATATCTTGATCAAAGTTTATTAATTGCATAATAAAAGAGTCAAAATAATAGTTTGAGTGTCATAATGTCATGTATGTGAAATCATTTTCCCACGAAAAGTAACTAAAAAGTAAATATTAAATGGATTGCCACCTAACCTACGTCTAATTTCTCAATAAATTGAAAACTTTATTGACAATAAGAGACCTTCTCAATTGTAGTCAATTATTACGAATAATTCCAACAATTTCAGGTGGAGGGATGCACAATTTTATAAACAATACAGTGTTTATATTCGACGTGGATTAATTTCTTGACATATCAAATCAGTCCGTACGCACACTCTTTCAAGTTGATTACTTGATTTCATAGTGAGTTATCATCAAATTGCTTATTAAAGCGCGTAGTCGTTAGTAAGATACGAGACTTAAATAAGAAACTTTAATTGCAATTGTGAGTGGTCTTAGGAGGCAGATGTGAAGCGACATATGTGAGTAGAAGAACACAACTTAAATGAGCAGCTCTAATCGGTAATGAGTATTTTTAGGGTTTGAGAATTAATTTACGTAAATTTCGAGAGTTTAAGAATTTGTATAAGATCGAATTTTTAAACTTCTCAAAGAGCAAAATTCTCCAAAACTAGCTCGAATACCTTTTTATAAGAGAAATAATAATTAGTTAAACATATAAAATTAGTAAAATGGACGTGGGACTAATTATAACACCTTGTGTTTGGGGGGGAAAAAGTGGGTAGGATATGCAATAAGCCACATTGAGACATGGAGAAGAAGGTGATATTATTATACTGATCTGTATGTAGGAGTTGGTTGCAAGTGTAAATATTACAAGTGATGGCAAATGGTGGATTGTGATTGCGCAGTTGCAACAAATACCAAATAAAGCTCCAACGCCATAGTGTTATTGATGGAAGAAGTACACTACAGATTCAGAAGGAACTACACGAAGAGATGCTATTGCTAAGGGCCATTTCCAACAAATACAAATTGTTTCTGTCAAAAAATAAATAAATTACAATTTGTAGGGGACTAAAAAGAAATTAAAAAAAACGCTTGGTGGGACTCGAACCCACAAATCAATTGATTAGAAGTCAGACGCCTTATCCATTAGGCCACGAGCGCTTGTGATTGTAATGAAAATGAAATTTAAAAATGATTTAGCAATTATGTATGCTACAAATAAATTACCAATTTAGTAATATTTAATCCTCTCTAATACTACCCAAAAAACAACTCTCTAAAAGGTTAAGATAAGCTAATTGTTCATATGCTTTTTAATATCCTTACTGAGTCTCTAATCTAGTGATTAAATTTAAGTCAAAAATTCACTCTTTTAAAACTAATTTAAAAAACTAAATAACAAAATTAATATAGAAAAATATAATAAGGAATATCTGTGTAATATATAAAAGTTAAATACACTTTCATAATAATCTGATGTTGGGCAAGTTATTATTTTGACACTTATCAATATTCACTTATTTATTAAGAAAGAAAATAAACAAATATAAAAACAAATCTTATAAGAATTTCAGTATTAATTTTTATGTATTTATATTTTTTTTATTTTAAAACAACTTTTATCATAATTTCAAATATTTATAAAAAAATAGAAATTATAGTATTTCAAGACAACATCCAGAACTAAAATTAGTACTATATAAATACACAAATATGTAGAATGTTAACCCTTATTGAGCCAGGCGGTGCATATGAATGCCTAGGATTTCTAAAGAAGGAAGAGCAACAGTATTTCTCCATTCATTTGCACAAATTTTCTATGTTGCTTTTACATTGATGAAAGTCATAACAACTACATTCTACTATTGTATAATCCTATAAAACTTGCAAATTGAATAGCTCTTGCCAAAAAAAAAACTTGCATTAAATAGCCACTCCTGACAATTTTGTTGGCAACATATATAGGCACTATGTATAGCAATAATTTGCGAATTATATGAAGTAAAAATAGGGGGTAATTTTTGGTTACATGAATAATTGCATATATTCATAAGATAGTGATATTAACTAATTCCGATAGTTAAAAAAAGTGATGATGATTTTAGACCTGTGGTAATGGCTTTGGACCCAAACGATGAATATCCTATAGTACTAAAAAGAAGTGTTAAGTTGATGAACAACATAGTTTAGGAACAATGAAAATGTCTGATTAATTCAATAGTACTATCGAAGGGAATAAAGACAGTTGAGTAGTCGTTGAGCATATTAACAGCACTTCACCGACGTGTAATAGTATAAATGCTAACTATTTGTTTATTGTTTTCGAAATAGAACCAACACTTCTTCACCACCACACCACCACCATTGTTTCCCATAAATTCTCATGCATTCCTTCCCTTTCTGACCCATTAACCTTACCTCCATAGCTTCTCTTTTCCTCTTCCTTCATCTCTTTCTCCTCCTTCAAACATATATACTTCTTTTGTAGTAGTGCTGTTTAGGTGAAAGATGGAAGTGTCAAAGATCATTTCTTTGGCAACAGGCAAACGTGGCCCTAGTGGGTTTGGTTCTTCTTCCACAGCTGAACAGGTTACAGAAGGGATTGATGCTTCCAACCTCACTGTTATTATTACTGGTTAGCTCTTTTAAAGTTTTTCTGGTTTCTTTTTCCCCTTTTCAGCTTATTATGATTCTGGTTTTTGAACATGTTTATTAAAGTTTCCAATTTATGTTATGACGGTCCAAACATGGAATCAAAATCCGTGATGATATAATTTCAGAAACTTGTGCCATTGTTAGTTTATTACTTTTTGTTGGGAGTGGTTGTTGAACTACAAAATTATATTTTGTTTTATGGATTTTGTTTTTTTTTTGTGGTTTTCATACACTTGTTTTTTGACTTTAGCCTCGACATTTTTCATCCACACACTTGCCTACAAATTTGCAAAAACGAAATTGATTGTTAAATTTTTGTCTCTTTCTTCAATCTGTTTTTTTTTTTAATTTTCCTTCCTCATCATTTTAAAATAAAAATTTAGTTTTTACTCTAAATAGGATCTTGTGTACTAATCAAAATTTCAATTGGTAGTACAAATTGAATGATCTAATTAAACTATGGGCTAATTATAAATAATACCAACAAGCTGATCCTAATTAAACAGTGGTAAGTATGTTGGCCCCGAAAAGATTTTATCCCTTAAATAAACAAGTTAATCGTTACACTCTAATCATGGATCCAAATACGGTGTCGTATAAATGGAGTTTTGAATTGCAGGTGGAACAAGTGGGATAGGGTTGGAGACGGCAAGAGTGCTGGCACTACGTAAAGCACGTGTAATAATTGGAGCAAGAAACATGGAAGCTGCAAACAGGGCGAAACGACTGATTGTCGAAGAGATCAAAGGAGCTCGTGTGGATGTCTTGAAGCTGGACTTGGCATCACTTAAATCTGTTAGAGCATTTGTTGACAACTTCAATGAGCTTAATCTTCCTCTAAACATCTTAATGTGACCTCTCTATCTCTTTATCATTTGAAATATTAGTCTAATTATAGATATAATACATGTTGGATGACAAAAAAATGATTTTACTTGCTGTTTCAGAAACAATGCTGGTGTCATGTTCTGCCCTTACCAGCTCTCTCAAGATGGAATTGAGATGCAATTTGCAACTAATCATCTTGGTAAGTAAAGTAACTATACCAATCTATTTGTAGCTCATTGATAATAAAGTCATCTCTCCAGCAATAAAAAGTCGAGAGTTTAATTCTCAATTAGAGCAAATGGTATAATTTATCAAAACAAAAAAAAAACTACATGTTTTTGGTTATTAAGGAAATTCTAAATTCTACTAACAAAGTGTTGTTTAAATGATTAACATGTTTATCTTGAACGAATTTTATTTTATTAAGGAGTAAAATCTGATTTTTTGGAAAAAAAAATATTGAGAGGAAAGAAATTTTTAACTCTAATTTCCATTGGTTGTCGACACTTTGACGATGACTCTTTTTTCTTTATTTGATACTTGATTGGCATTAGTTGTCGACAATTTGACAATGACTCTTTTCTCTTTTTTTTGACACCTGGTTGACAAACAAATACCCAAATCACTATAAGACATAAAAGTTTATATTATAGGGATTTGTATATTTTTTATATTAGCATTTACTATTTGCCTATCTAATATATAATCTTTGTTTTTGATTAATTGAGTTGATTTTTCTTTTAATTGTGACCAGGTCACTTCCTTCTAACAAACCTGCTCCTAGACAAAATGAAAGAAACTGCAAAAGAAACCGGTATTGAAGGGAGGATTATCAATTTGTCATCAATAGCTCACATTCACAGTTACAAAAATGGGATTTTATTTGACAACATCAATGATAAGAAAATGTA
>CAODLS012759073.1:0-16878 GCA_948243855.1 Flueggea neowawraea
AGAAATTAAATGCATGAAATGGATGAAAAGAAGTGATTAGAACTGAAATCTTAGCTCCAGAGATGCTTAGGAACATTGGCGAAGCAATGAGGAAGAGAGAGGATCGATCTGAGAGTGAGAGAGTGTGAAAAATGAGAGCGACAGACGCGTTTTGAGGGTTTTAAACGACCACGGATTGAAACGCACCGGTTCAGTGTTTTCCAAAGGCAACATACATTATTGTCTCATGCAACGTATGTCTTGGTGTCACAACATACATTATAAAGTGTATGTTCTGAAAACGTAGCAGCACAATATACGTTTTGAACAAGCAATGTATGTTGATGATCCTTCTTCCCAGATAACGTGCATTGTATTCTCACAACGTGCGTTGTGAATGAAATTCCAGACAACATGCATTCTACAACTTGCAACGTACATTATAATGCCTCAGATAGCCTACTTCGATTTCCTTCGCTTCCAATTATGCGTCGGATCATTCCCGATGCCCGACACACCCAACCTTGAAAAAATACATCTTTCAAACACTCACACATCACTTCAAACTTTTCGAAACAAAAAAATCAGATTGGATATAAACTAAGATCATCCAACATTGAATGACGTTCCACCAGAGTCCTAGTCGAAATTGGTCGAAACGCTACAGAGAATTAAGCAGCAACGGGAGGGATATTACAGGTGGTATCAGAGCCAGGTTTTTGAAACTCTAGGCCTATTGTGGAGTATAGGTATTTTTGAATCGAGTAAGTTGATTTGCCCTGCATACGCTTCTAAATCTGTTTTGGTGCTTTGACCTTTGTTTTGATACTCCGACTTCTAGTTCGGTTCTATGGCTAGCATTAGCATTTTGGCGTGCATATGTGATTTTTCATATGCTATTTGATATCTTTATTGACGAAGCTCAACGTTGTGAGTCACTTAGATTGCCTGATATATTTTCATTTTTTAACTCCTTTGTATGTGTTTTGCGCGGTAAGGTGCCATGATTATTTTCGTAGATTAGGCTTTGCCATATATTTTGGAGATTGGTAGTATAATTGTTGGAAGAGCTCTGTTAGAGGTCCCGTCTTTGAAGGATAAAATATTATATGATTTAGTATTAAAGAAATATGTTGCTATATGTCTGAGGATAAAGGATTTAATTAGTGGTAACAGGAACATTGGTTCTTTATAGTGGATGCCATTAGTTGACATCGAATTGTTATTATTTGTATTGGTGATAACTTAAATTTGGAAAATTTAAGAAATAAAAAAGAGACATTGATTTGATAAGCTGTAGGGGTTAGCAATATTGCAAGGTATACTATGGTTTTGAGAAACTACTGGATAAATCTAGTAATAATTGATGACTAATATTTTGAAATTTCAGGAATTAAATTTGATCAAGGTTTGCGATACCTTTTACTTAGTTTAGAGTATATCTCTTATCTATACTTGATTGGAGCAATGTTAATGATTAAAGTACCGGGGGCAATCGGTTTGTAAAAGAATGAAAACAAAATTGAGAAATATTTTGGTTTATGAGTTGCCAAAATTTTGGTGTTTGATAAATGAAGGTTGATATCAGGTATATGAAAATAATGGTTTTAGGTTACGTGACCTTTAAACTGCTATGTATTTTAGAATTACATGGATTTGCTATTTTAAAATTATCCATATGTTATGAACATTTCAACTATTTAAAGTTTGAATTTATTTGGTGGTTTTCATGCAAATGTATTTTGAATGTTTGAAATTCATTTTCATACGTTTTCACACGTGATTTCTTGGATTTATTAATACCATTATTCGTTAAAGTTGTATTAGATTAAAAAGGAAATTTTCAAATGGGTTTTAGAAAATATGATTGAAACAATTTCACCGAGGAAAAATTATTTGTAATGAAAACCACAACTTTAACTATATATTTTATCCCTTACGTTTTGACGGTTTTGGAAGATTGGTTTTTGGAATATAAAGTATTTGCAAATGATGCGCAAGATTTGTTTTGAGACAAATTGTGACGATTTGTTTTAACTGTTTTGGGGAAATTACATTTTTAAGATACAAGGTACTTTTGAATTGTATTAGAAAAATCAGCTTTAAGAAGCATTTTGGAAAAAATGGACACAACTCTGGTTAGCCCTAGAAAGGTAACAATTTGGAGTGGTAAGATTTGCTAATGTAATTATTTTGAGGGTTGACATCTCATTGAGGTCAAACTTTATGGATTCAAGATTGAATAGTGGATCAACCTATGAGTAAAGTTGAGGAAATATATGTGTTTGTCTAGCAACTTGGAAGCTTTGATTGATTGAATTTTGGGTATTTGGTCTCGTGTAACTACTACATGAGTGAATCGGAACTGATACCAGATCTTGAGAGACAAAGATTATGCGAACATTGATAATGGAAATGCAGCATTTCTTGATGATATCACTGGGAAAAATTTGATGAAATCAAATAAACAATTAGATGGAATAACCCTCGGGATTGAGTTAATTTGTTTGAGGAATTTGAAAACAGGAGATTTATTCTTGGTAATAACATTTGTCTTTGATATGTTCTTTGGTGTTCTATGGATACTAATGGATTGGGTTCACAATCGATATTTAGTTTTTGGTGACTTCGTTAAAAACTATCAGATTTGGAAAAAAAAATTGGTGTCAGGCATCGATAAGATGTCATAATGATGGTTAATTTCTCTGCAACAACCATACTAAAGTTATATGATGTGTTTGGATTTAAAGGTTAATTTTGGATTCTGGCATGTAATGTCTCGTTCCTTTGTGAATGTATTCTGAGTCGTGGCACTGTACTACAAACCACTGAAGGTAGAACTCAATATGTTTTTGGAGGAAGCATCAACGCTCTATGCCTTGGTTATGAATCTCTTAGCTTTGTCCTATGTTCCTACCGATGGGTACATTGGTGTTTTCTGCTTCTGCATATACATTTTTGGGAATTGTATTTAGGTGTTTGCCTTTTGTATCTTTGTATGTTTGGATATCTAGCTCTGATCGGCTAAACATTAACAGAGTTGAGGTTGGTAACTCTATGATCGATTTGGAAAATTTTGATTTTTGTCTTGTTGGACACTTAAATGGATGAGGTTCTAGAATGAACTAAGTTATTGAGGTATTTGGATTTTAAGTCATAGTTGGCAAAATATGCTACGATTATATATATATGATTGGGATCAGATATAGATTTTAATTGAGGAATAATATTATAGTTCTTGTGTGAATGCTATGTCTGATCAGAAACTCAAGAAAATACTTTTGAGTATGAAATTGGTGATACTTAAGGTAATAGTTGAGATAAGTATTTGTATAGTTTGGAAACTGTATATTGTTGGGGATTAGCTACACTCTATACTGATTAGAGTATCTTTGACCAATGAATTGATTAGAATTTGGGAATTTCGAGAGATAGAATATAGCACGATAAATTTTTTTGGTAGTTGATCTTGGAAAATTTGTTATTCACATGGTGGGATGGATCTAAGAGATAAATGCTTTGGTGATACCAAAATTTGTGACATAAAATATATGATATATGCGATCTAAAAGATAGAGAATTATATACAATAGAGGTTCGTACTAGACCTACGAGCCGAGAGACAAGTATAAGAATGGCATGTAACTATCAAATTGGTGATAAATACAATTGATAGCTTCCTTTGATCATGATTATAGTTACTTATAATTAGGTGATCAATTTTATTATTGGAAAATTGATGATATATTGTTTGGAGTTAATGCCTACGGTACCTTGATTTGAGCACATGGTGTGATTGGCTTGAAGGTCCAAATTCGATTAACTCTATAAATTTGAAGTTGATGTCAATGGAATACGATCATTTTAGGGAATTATATTTCGTTGACGAATTAAGTTGGAACCGTTTTACGGTTTGGCTACATGTAAACAATGATTATATTGTGCGATATTACCCGAATCTAATTGTTGATATGTGGACTAGCTAATGGGTTAGTTCAGTTGATTTGACTATGGAAATGTGGATATTCGAGGATTAGTTTGATTTGGACATTTGATGATTTATTGTATTTGAATTTTGGTTTTAATTGTTGTAACCTTTGTAATTGGGTTGGATACCAAATTATGCTTTCATTTTATATGAATTTAAAGGATGAGTTGTAGTTGCCATTCGATATTAAGTATTGGTGAATGTAATAATGGTGTCTGGATAATATTTGAGTGATACTATTTGAAAACCACTTCAATGAGATTGATTTGGAGACATTCCTCTAGTAAGAAGCCCACTTGAGAGGCCGAGAATGAAATGAAACACATATATTCATACATGTTTGACTCTGCTGATTCATAAGTCAGTGTGTTCTGTTTTGCCTTCTGTATTCATTTTTGTTTGTGGATCATTATTTTTTCATATCTGCATGTTTGGATGGGTAGCCACGCGTTAGATGAGCGTTACTCACGCTCGTGATTTGGGAGTCAAGACTCCGATCTGGGTTTTGTGTTAGAGACTTAGGGTTGATTTTAGCCATGCCCCAATCTGTTTTCGAAATTCGATGACTAATTTCTTTTGAGGAGGGAAGTATGTAATACCATGTCCGTTTCTATTGGATTCCTATAACCTTTCGTTCTAGTCCAATTCGGTTCTTGAGTGTTTCCGATGGTGATTAGGTGTTTAAGGTGACGATTTGATGTCAATGTTGGTAAAATGGATTTATTTTCAAGGTTTTAGGAGTTGAGGAACCTTGGGGATGGTTTAGAGCGAGTTCAGGTGTGAGAAACATCAAGTATGGAAGCTGTAGGGGTCAAGACGTACGTTGCTATTGATGACAACATGCGTTATCTGGAATTTGGCATGAGATGATCAACGTATGTTGCAACAAAGCACAACGTACATTGTGAAAGAACAACGTACATTGTGGTTCAAGCAGTAGCCACGAAACGTGATTTTTGACCTGACAACGTACGTTTTGCTTAAAATAGCATATGTTGGCAACGAGCAAAATGTCTTTAAAGCACCCAACAACCTGATTTTCTTCATTAACTCACCCCTCTCTCACTCAAAACTCTCGTAACTCTTCAGGGATCTTTCCATTTTGTTTGTCTATCATTTCTAACCAATTTCTGAGGTAAAATTACATCTCTTTCTTGGATTTAACTTCATTTTCATGCATTTATTAATGGGTTTTGATTTTGGCCAAATTTCATTGGGTCTTTAATTTCTGCATGATTTTGAGTTAATGATTGCTAGAGGATGCTAGAATAAGTTAATTAGGACTTAGATTAACAAGAATCAAGTCTTGAATCAAGAGATTTGATGAGTTTTTGTGTAAGTTAGGGTTTTGGATGGTTTTGATCAATTTTAGGTAAATTTGATGTTTGTTTGGTGAATTTGTTGATGGATTAATGTTCCTGAGGTTGAGATTGACTAGTGTGGGTGTTTGGTTACATCGGGTATTGACCGAATTGTATTTTGGATATTTTTGAGAATAAAAATTTGACCATGATTCAGTTTTGTAAATTTCTAAAAAGTTGGGCTGAGATTTGTAATTTCAGAAGACTGAGGTCTTAATTTGTAAATTTTGAATTTTGAGGTATAAATTTGTAATTTTAGAAACTCGAGATCTAGATTCCTAATTTTGGAAACTTGGAAACATTTTTGTAATTTTAAGGACTTCAGTATGGAATTGTAATTTTTGAGAGTTTGATCACTCTTTTAGAAATTCTGATTAATTGAAGGACTTCTTTATAATTTTTGAAAACCTTGAGGACTATTCCAGCTCTGCTTGGTTTCTGAGGAGACCAGTTATTCACTAATGGATTGTGATCTGGATTATTTACTCAGCGTCCAGGTGAGTGGATGGAAGCTTCAGACACATAGGTTGTGTCTCAAAACTTTATTTTTGTTTTTGATGTGTTGGCTTTGATATTTTAAAATTGGACTAATCTGAGAATTAGTTAATTTAATAATTTGATTATGTGGATTAATAATCAGTTTTTTGTTTTGAACTTCGATATATATGTATTATATATCTTCTCTGATTTTGATGTTGGTTGCATGACTTTGCTTTTGTACTATACTACTATGATTTTTTATTTTTGATATGGAACACCTATATTACGGGGTACGTAACTTTTGGTATACCAATGCATTGAGAAGGCCCAGCTACCAAGGATGTCAGTAGCCATGTGTCCCGGTCCGGTACATGATTTGATATTGATTGGTGGCAGAGTCCACGTTTGTTATACTTTGGATGTTAGCGTAGACCATATCACCTCTGATTTTGGTGCTAGATGCACACCTCTATTTTGGTCTCATATTGCGTATACTCTGATTTTGGCTCTGACACTATTTTTTTTATTACCCCTATGTGCATGATGTTTTCTTTGATTGTAAATGTTTTAAAATGGTTTTTGAACGCTACTATGTATAAGCGTGTATATGTATATACATTTTTTAATTTAATATTGCATGTGTTATTTTTGAACTGTTTTCAAAACAGTCTTTGTGAGGCATATATGAGGCATTCTAGAGTGTCAATCCTCACTGAGTTCTCACCCCTCCCCTTTTGTTTTCTTTTTTTTTTGTATATTTTGGATTTAATCTTACAGGTGATCTCTTTGATCTCGATGACTTGTTGACATCCAAATACTCAATGAGGAGTTTATTGATTTGGTTAGCGAGACTTTTTGGGTTAGTCTCCTTCTACTTTGTTTTAGAGCTCCACACTGATAGACTATTGGGTTATTGGGTAAAATCTTGTATTTGATTTTTGGTTAAAGTATTGTTGTTATTACTATTATTTTACAACTACATTTGTTTTAGCAAACTATAATTTATTTTGTTGAAAATATTTTATTATATTTATGAACTGTTTCACTACTTTATAAATTGGTTTAATAAATATTTTCATAAATGAACAATTTGGGTAGTACCTCTGAATCTTTGAGGCTTATATGAGATGGGTCGGGTTTCCTTAGATGGTTCATCTCATATGTCAATCATGGTCGAGAAACGAGTCGTGACATTAGTGGACTGAGACAGTTGGACCAATGAAGATTGAAGACTTTTCTAACGTGGAAAGAGGGAGCACTACTTTTGAGATTAGAATTAGAACTCTCTCTACCTTTAAGCTGTCATTTTCTACAGAACTCGAGAGTGAACAACATACCATTATTCCTCTTGTGTTCTTATTTTCATTATGCATTGGTAAATTCCTTTTCTAGTCGAGATTAGTCAAGGTTAAACTTCATTGAATTATAAGGATAATTATGTTAATTGTTCTTGATTTAGTCATATATTTATTGGGTTCATGTTCTTCAATGTGTTAATATTGCTTTGTTGGTTGTTTTAATTTTAGTCGGTTGGATTGATTAACGAAGTAGTATTCTACCGGTTAGGTTGTAGATCCGTGATTACAATCTAACATTAGTGGTAACTTAGTTTAATTCAGGTAGAGGCCTTGATTAATGTTAAGGGAATTAAATAATCTAATTGCGACGTTCCGATTTTATTGATTAGGGTAGGGTCTCTATAAATCGTAGTGTTACCGATAGATTAAATCATGTAGGACATTCTAGGAGTTATTTATTGGTAAGAGAAGTAGTCTACAAGACGTTCCGGGACTGCCGAAACAATATGTAGAGATTAATTATTGAGTACGTCACCTGTAACTATAACTTGCCTATGTGAATAATTGAGATTTACCTTTTATTCCTGTGATCAATTCAAGAAGTGATACCAAGACAACATCTTGATTAGGCCTTTATATTATTGATTTTCGTTTAATTTATTTTTGCAATTACTTTTGCTTTCTTTGTTTGCAATTTTAGTTTATTTCATTTGTTCACAAATTAATCTTTTCAACCCATCTATATTATTTATTGTTCTCTTTCAGCATTTAGACTTAATTTTATTGGTCTCTGTAAATTCGATCTTGCTCACTGTTGTATTCAAATTTATATTTTTGAATAGGTATTTAAATTATTGGTTTGACACCCATCAATAATGGTACTGCTTTACATTGACATTTACTCTTTTTTCCATACATTTACTTCCTTTTCCCACATGGTTAAAAAAAATTGACGTTTACTTTAAAATCAACAATGGCAAGAATTAACATTATATTCAGAATTTCAAATTAAACAAAATTTTGGCAGTATCTAAATTTATAAATTAATTTATTCTGAAAGAAGAAGATGGTGAATGAAAGAAGAACTACCATATTGTTTGTTTTTTAGTAAAATATAAAACAAATAGTTTATATTATGATTTAGTTGATTTTAAATAATTAAATCCAGAGGTAAAGTTTTCTTTATTTAATCTATCCAAAAATAAAGTTAGTTTTATTTAAAATATGATAAAATAAAATCTGTAAAATAAATAAATTACTAAAACTAAAAAATAAGGATAAACTTGAAAATACGATAAAGATTTTTCAAAACAAATAAAGTTTGATTTTTTTTTAGATAATTACAAATTATTTTAAAAAATCAATAGATTTTGTAATTATCAAAAACAAAAAGGGGTATATTAATTTAAAAAAATTTGACCCCATTTTCACTTGAAAGAAGCCACTACCGATCTACATGTAGGTCTATAGAAAGAGCAGGTTCGACTCACCAACCTCTATGGTAGTGGAAATCAGCAGGGACAACGGCAGTGGAGGATCAATTTTTTGCTGGTTTTGCGAGCTAACCACAATCAGGTTGTTACCGATTAGAGAGCTCATCTATTGTGCAGTCTATATGCGTTTCTGGATCTGTGCAGGATGTTGTGGGAAGAGAAGAACAAAATTTTTTCTTCTTCTCAATGGAAAGAGAGTGGCGGTCATGAGTTGGGAGAGAAAGAACATGTTTTCTTTTTCTCTGCCTATCCTCTCTTGTACAGATTAGGTAAGTCCATATGTACTAGGGATTCCTACTCATATAAGATGAGTGGACCCTAGTTGGGCTTTCCCAACTCATTCAGGAAGCTCACAACTAATTACCAATAATTAGTTGAGCTTGTTAGTTGATCCGACAATTAAAAAACTCAGGTTCCACCCATTACTGTCATAGGCGTACCTGGTTTTTCGACATCACTTTATAAGTATTATGATAAACAAGTTATTATTCTATTTTTTATCAATTGTAAGAGTAATTATATAATTAAACAAACGTTTAAAACACAAAGACTAATTTGATTATAATTTGAAATTTGGTGATTTTTTTTTAAAAAAAAATCTTACGTTTTAACAGGTAAAAAAACATGTTTAGAATTCATTGAAGCCAATCTCACATCTGTACTAAAACAAATTTAGGATCATATATTAATCAATTAAATGAGAATATTAAAAAAGTCTCTAAATACCGGCTAATTTAGTAAGAAAAAAATGAGGATAAAGAAAAACTTGGAAAATCTGATTATGTAGAGAAAACATGTCAATAAGATTGACATAATTCAAAGTACAATTAATAAACGTTAAGCGTGTAGTGCCAGAAACTATCGATTGAAGAGCTAACTATAACTAGTTTTATTATCCAACCAACTCTTAATCTTTTAACACGAGAATGACTCCAATAGTGTTTTCACACTGCATTATTTCACTCATATTTAATCATAACAACTAAGAAACTTGGCTAAGCTTCCCACAATCAAAATCAGCTTTCTTCATTAGCAATCCAGCAAGATAAGGAACAAAGAGTTTATCCTTCAAGAAGCTCATTACAACCCCACTACTTTGCTGTATCCTACCAACCATATAGACTGTAGTTATGAGCTCAATGCTTCTCCACCTCCTCAACTTTACATAATTTTTCAACCCCATTTCAATCCTCTCAAACTCTTCACTGTCGCCATTTTTGGGGCTAGTTGATTTCTCGGTCGTTTTTAAGGCCTCGCCCAGGCACCGAGCAAGAACAACGCCATCTTCCAAAGCACAACAACCTCCTTGACCGATATCCGGTGTCATTGGGAGTAATGCATCACCGGCTACGCAAACACTGCCTTTGCCTATGTTCGCTGGCCATAGCAACTCCCACGGATGTCTGAACCTCAACACACATGATATGATGCTGTCTAGGTCTGTGGCTTCAACCACTTTCTTTATGTGCTCAGGTACATTTCCTATGTTGTTCAGCACATATTGCTTCATCTTTGCCGGGTTATCTTCGAATTCTTTATCTGCAAATATAATTATTTTCTTTTTAAAAACGAAAAGATATGTAATGATAACATCAAATCCAAAAACAGGCTTGCCACGTTAGCACATGTACAGATCATTTTAATCTCGTGACAGATTAATTTGTTACAAAAATTGTCATTTAGGTTTGTCAAAATAACTAGAATTTGTCTTTTTTTCAAAGATAAGCCAAAAAATAATATTAACAATACCCGTTAAAATGTAAATTGTTATTTTTAAATTGAATTGATTATCCATGATTTTGCCTCCAAAAAATAGCAAATGTAATCGCCACAATTTTATAGTTGAAATTCGTAGTTATGAAGAACGGGAAAATTACCTTGGGGAGAGGTATTCCAAGTGAAGAACCAATAGATAGTTTTATCATCACAAGGAAGGAAGCCTGAACGAACTCCATTGCCAAAGAATTGCAGAAACTTGGAGCCAAATCCATGGCTGTCTTTGAACTTAGCATAACCTCTTATTGCAGACCTCCCACTTGCTACTGCCTGCTTGAACCCTAACCATTTCGCTACCACCGAGTTTATTCCATCACAACCAATCAACACCTTCCATAATCCATTCATAAGTTCAATTAACACAACTTGTCAAAGATTTGTTAATTCAACAAGAAGAATAGCTACATGACCTCAAGGAATTTAAAGATATGTGTTTGTTGTAGATTAAAAGGTAGAGATTATGAATAAGAATTGCGCATTAGTAAATTTGTAGATTATAGCGTAAAAGTAGAAAAATTGGCATATTATTTAAAATTACCAATATGCTTAAATAAAGATATGCAATATGCTAGCATGTTGTAGTTAACGTATCAATTTCAATATTCTTTACAACATAATCTATTAAATTTAAAGATTTGCAAAAAACATCTACAATCTACCTCTTGATTTACTACAAACACAAAATTGTTCATTTGTTAATAATTATATAGATATTAATAGATGGTCAAAATATGAACAATGTATCTTGAACACTATGTATAAAAATACGTAATATGAATACCTTAGTTTTTATGATGGTACCATCAGCAAGATGCAGCAGCTTGAAGTAACCTGATTCCTCAATGGAAACAAGCTTGGACGAGTACCTAATGGTGCCATTTGGGAGTTCGTTTCAAGAGCATTTAGCAACATTTGTCTTCTCACACAACGAACTTCATACTCCCAACTACAATTAAGTAAGAATGTTTAATTTTCTTATAATTATCATTTCAAAGCACAGATTTGTTTATTGACTTTAGTTTTCAATTTTTTATTTTAATTTTCCAAAAGGCAAAAGCAATTTTCTGTAAATTAACGAACGCATCCTAAATTTTTATTGTTACTTTGCCAAGTCAAAATATTTTCCTAAGTGATAATTAATTAGTTGTGTGATTAATGAATTACTTACTGTTTCCCACTGCCCTTGAAAAATATTTGTGCATTGGACCGACCAGATACTGTAGAGGAAGCAATTAATCTGCATTCACATATAGCGTATTCATGTTAAATAACTAATGCAATTGACTATGAAAGCTTAATTTTGTTTTGAAGGAAGTGTTTTTTTCTAAAGAAAAAAACCAACCCACTAAACCAGACTGAATCTATTAGTGGCACTCTCAATCTGCCAACTCATTTAGGATGATCTCTCGTGAAGCTGACATTTGGAAGAGAAGTGTAGCTTAATCACTACAATTAGATAAGCATATATTTTTTTTTCTTAATAAAGTCATGTTTTACAGCTGCCATCGGTTTAAAGCTTGGACATTGGTTTTACAGCTGCCAACCACTTGAGTGGCACTTACCATTATATATTATTTACTAAAAATCTACACTATTTCTAACAAACCATTTGAGATGAATCGAACCCACTAGTTTCCAATTTGAGATCGCCATCTCCGCCAACGACACGAACGAATTGATGGGCAAGTCTTCCAACAATTACTTCTTCCATCACTGAAGCTTTAGCTTTTCACTGTGGTCTGTATATACCGAGTACCGTCTACCGAAACCGAATAATAACCGAATGTATACTAAATAAACAGGCACAATCTAGCAAAGCAGAATAGATATAGAGAATAATGCGATCTGTAGTGTGAAATGAACGATAGAGTTGTGAGTTATCTATAAGAGAGAAGGGTTAAGGGAATAAATGGGATAAGAACCCAGAAATAAGCATCTTCTCACCAACTCCCACCATATAAGAGAATTATTATTATGCAGTGACGGAAGCAGCTATGTAGTTGTGTGCAGCGCTCACCATATAATTATATATGTCCCATTTATAAGGCTACTGAGATATTATTCCTACTAGTCACATAGCCGCAAGATTTACGGAATTTTTTTTTAATTTGTAAGTATTTAATATAAAAAAATAAAGTTATATTCGATTAAAAAAATTATAAATAAGAATATTTATTTTTATTAAACTAATATTTCTAAGTTATTAAACTTTTTTGCTTATCATATTTTGAGTCTTATTACAAATTTTGTTTTCATTATTTGAAATAAGAATTTTTAACCCATTTTTTCTAATAACCCTTGAAAAAGTAACATACATTTAACCAGAACAAAAAATAGGACAGTGAGATACAATCTGACATATAAAAGTGATTATTCTTGACTTTTACTAATTGTTATGGCAATACAAACAACCATAATTGTCTCCATTGGAATTTAAAAGGTAATATGATATCTAAGGGAGTCAGAGAAAGTCGGTGAATGAAAACCTTATGCCCGATAATACAACCAGTCATTATTTCAGCTCATGTCACATGTTTCTCTAAGAATGTGATGACCAATCAAGTATCATTACACAATTCAACAGTTTGATCTATATTATACAACAACATCACAGATACCTCAATCTTCAGCGTTAGTATGTAATTCGATAACTTAAAAAAAGTAATAGTGTTTAAAAATTCTAGAGTAAATATTTTCAACACTATCCAAATATGCATCAACTTTGCAAATAGAATCAGAACTCAGATAAGTTATCTCTTCTAAGCATTATATTCAACAAAATAAGAATATAGCACATATATTGTTGTGGGTAAAATTAAATTTCAAACAAAAATATTTTACACTAAGATTTGTCCTTTATTTTTATTGCATGAATTCTTATTTGTTTATATCATTTTATTTTATATTTAATTTTTTTTTCTTTTGATATCTAATTTAGTACTAAATCTATTAGTGTACTAAATATATATATAATTTTGTAGATATTGCAAATTAAAGAGCTAACTCGTAGCAAATCATTTATAGAGGAATTGTGTTAATAAATAAATAAACTGTACACCCGTGCAATGTGCATTTTTTAATAATATATGTAAATTAATTTAGTCTTTTTGGATAACATACAAAAAAAATTAGAACGATATGCTCGTTAATTTGGGAAATTGTAAAATAAATAATTATATAAATAAATACAAATGTGTAAAAATTAATAACAAAAAATTGTGATGGTTCAATCAAAGGGTCTATCAATTTAGGATGGATGGAGTGTAAGAAAAAAAATATTAATATTTAGTTGATAACAAATTATTTATTATCTATATTGTGGCTTCAAATTTTGAAAAATTTCTTTAAATACAAAATTTTTGTGTTTCATTTTCTTAGAATTTTGATTTCTTTAAAATTTTGATTTTTGATTTTTTTAATTTCTTTGAATACAACATTTCTTTTGTGTCATTTTCTTATTTTGATTTCCCTAGATAAGGAGATTTTGTTTTTTTTTTTTGCACAAAGAGATTTTGATCATTGTAAACATAAATAGCTTTTAGAGAGAAAATAAAAGGAAATAGACAATTTCTAATTGCAACCCAAATATTCGGTATCATTAAAAAAATTAAAAATAAATTAAAATATTTCAAAAATTCCACAAAAGCACACATCCATCGTAATAAATGATTAATGAGTTATTAGATTTTTAAAAAAAATTAAGATTCTAAGGAAATGACACCTCATATGTAATTAATACTGTAACATATATTGCGGTTAGACCCACGCGGTTTCTCAAATTTCATTTTAATATTGTAACATGTATGTGTGTATTAATTCAATTACTTCTTAATTGTTTAGAGTAAACTTATGAATCTTGATAAACAAAAAAAAAAGAACAAGTTTATCATATGTTTTTTTTTTTTCAAATGTGCTTTGCATTTCAATTACTTGTCAAATGTAGTCGATGGAAGGCACACAACAAACTTGTATATAAATTGAACTGACAAAATAGGCTAAAATCAAATAAATCTTTTTTTTTTAACATTTCTATAATCAACAAACTCAAATCATTTGAACTACCCCAACCAAACCAAAACTAAATGAAAGAATACAACCCGCTTAATGACCATTCAAACCGCATCACTCACTTCTTTTATTATGGGGCATAAACTAATGATTAACATATTAGTTATATTTATATTTTTGCATAACTCGGGGAACTTAACGTGTTTAGAATACCATTTCTTTCTTTTCTCTTTTAGGCTGAGTTTAGCTTACTATTACTATTTGATAGATTTTAATTATTGTATTTAAAATAGTTAAACTCTATTCCATCACATTAATTACAGTCATTTACTTTTTTATCCAAAGACGACCATTTGAATTCAATTTTGACTGATAGATATGTATATTGGATCAATAACATAGCTTAAATTTGAGGTAGAATGCAACATATTTATATATTTATAAATAACAAAATAAAATGTGATAATAAAAAATTGAAAAAGAAATAATAGTTATGAACAATTAAAAACTTAAACTTATAATCCAGATCCATCTCAAATAGCAAATTTTTCAATTGGATTAAAGAAATAGTTATGGGTCAACTATCTTATTATTAGAAATGGAAGAAATTAAAAAATGCTAAGTCCACCATAAATAAATGACCTCTTATTAAAAAAGACGAATTATTCAAATTGTTTAGTTGATGGTATATATGGAACTCATTTCCAAAGGCAATGCAAATATTATTATCCCGTATTATTCGAAGAAAACATACAAATAATTTTTTAAAAAAATTGTTATAAATCAATAATTTCTTGTAACTTGTCAAAAAAAACTTTATAAAAAAATAGTGAGACATAAAAAATAATTATATGTGTGAAAGAAAAAAAAATGGAGAAAGAAAAATGCATTTAGTGAGAATTGCAATAGAGTGGGAAGCTCCCTCTGCAAATGTCACTGGCCTCTCAGGGATACTGTATGTGGCCGAATCAAATGGATTCTCAACCATAGATATTTCTTTTTTGCTCTCAGAGAAGTAGAGAATAAATAGAGAATACAAAATGGATAAATCACTCTTGATCAAAATCAATAGAATTCGATAAGCATGTGTTTAATGAAAGGGAGGTCATAAAATATATTTTATAGTGGATGACTATAAAAAATAGTTCAACCACTCCATTTTTTGTATAATTATTCAATAGAAAAAAATGAGTTTTTTCGTTTTGGCCGGATAATTATCATTTTACAAGTTATGAATTTGGACAAGGTCAATAGTTTCATAAATGTAATTTCCACGTGAAATTTTTTCTGCTAATTACTTTCAAGAAGTATATTTACGTATACTCGAATTTTTAAGCACTTGAACACACACACTTTTTCCAGAACATGTGATGATCTTTTATACATATATTTTCACCATTCAAACACCGCATATTTATCGCTTTGATGTATCAATATTTGCTGTACTAACGTAATTTCATTTATATTTTTTAAGAAAAAACAGAATCAAATCCAGAATGGACAACAGGCAGCAACAATTTATGAATGATGATAAAAACAACAAGACTAATCACTGAAAGTTGGAAGAGAAAATACGAACTCATTTGCTAGTTCAAGGTAGTATTAATTATTTCATGTGAGGTCTCCGCCTTTCAAAGTTCACACATAATGGCGAAGTTTTTACAACTTGGGCATCAAAAACTCAGAAGTTATATCTTCCCAACATAACATATTTCCGACCAGGTCACCACCACCACCCATAACACGAAAATTTTTTAAAGAAACAGACCGGAGTGGGTGACCAACTACCATCGCCTGCAGATTCCCGGTCATCTCTTATCTGCTGTCGGGGAATTTAGCCTCGTAGTTCTGGGGAGTCTGTGCACCATCAAAGAAAACATCATTTTGTAACGAAATGCAGATCATGAAAATAAGAAGTAAACAGGAATAAGAAAACGAAATGCATCACCATGAAACTTGCAGTGATCATCTTCCCAGCAAACCGTCTCCCATGGAGTGCTCGCTGAGCATTCATGGCATATTGTGTATTTTCAAACCGCAGATAAACAAATCCTTCACTGTTCCTGTTTCTCCGAAGGAAATAATTTTACAAGGAAACATAGCATACATTAGAATAGCAATTTAATAGCCAGGCGTTCTTTTCAAACTATTTTACACATTAACATGATGGGAAACGGTTGAAAAACTGGGGGTCAAAGAAAAGATGCGATAACAAATCAGACCATACATACTTGTCTTCAAAAATATGCTTCAAACTTCCAAACTTTGAGCATTCCTCCTGAACATCCTCTTTAATGTCCAAATCAAAATCTGGCTTGGTCTGCCAACATAAAAATGGTGTAAGATAAAAAAAAAACACAATCACAATAACAAGTGCAAGAAATAATGAGAAACAAACCTCAGCTTTCGGATCAAACATATTCTTCAACAGTAGACATTCACTTGGGGCACCAATTGTATTCACAGAAGGAATTGTAAGACCTGCACCAGGAAGT
>CAODLS012759308.1:0-10660 GCA_948243855.1 Flueggea neowawraea
AATGCACTGTGAGTTCATCATGGATTCTGAGACCAACAATGGCTTCAGGGAAGCAATGAGTCCTCTTGTCTCCGCGAAAATCGATCGCAGGATAATCAGTTAGATGTGAAAGAATGTTGCCATACTTCATGATCCACCAGTCATGATACTCAAGAATTACAAACACAACCTTTTTCTTGAAATGCTGGGATGTGATATACAAAGGGATGATCCCATCATTGAATTCATGATAAACATTACCGGTATATCCTCCCGTCGAAAAGAACACTGCTGGAACATCATGTTTCACATCACAGTGATGGTTAGAAGAAGAATTCTCCTCCTTTGAGATAAGATTCAACTCATCAATTGTGTCCATGACACTATTTTCCCATTTCCGGGTGTATGGTCTGATCTTTTCGTGTTGGAATTTTGATTTTTCGTCATCCATGCTTGAAACATAGCTAACCAAAGAATTGGATTTTCTGGAACTGTAAAGGAAGATTGAAGAAGAGGAAGAGTGTATTCTTACATCTCCTTTCATGATACAGATATCTGACCTAAAACTGCTTCGGTCACAACATATGGTTCCTGAAAGCAACAAAAGAAAACAAAAATTAGAAAGTGTATCATAATTAGTTCAAAAATTTGGCAACACATGACCACATTTTCCTGATTAAGCTAAAAGTAGAAAACAGGGAAAGATAGAAACTTTATTGTATGTCAACTTTAAGCTTTGATCACAAACAAATACTTTGCATGTAAGAAACAAACTATGCAAAATCATTCGGGTCAGAGATTTGGATTAGCAGAGGAAGCCAAATAAACAGAACAAACAAAGTTTCCTTTTTTTTTTTATAATTTCCACTTGCAAGAAATTGAATCATTTATGCCCACAATGCCTGAGATTCAACTCCAGACGGAAAAAAATATATTTGTTTACTTTGTAAGCTCATCTTCTTGCTTACGTATGGAGGAAATTCCAACTATTAGAAAGCAACAGTTTTCTGTTCCAACATCACTACTGTTCGATCGTCTTAATATTAACAAAGAAACTACTACGATTCTGCAACCAGAAAAGAGAGGAAAAAAACATGGAAACAGTTCTGCAACCAAAGAAGAAAAAAATAAATCATGGAAACATATTCAGAATAGAGACTTATGGGATATTCACCATTAGAGACAGAAGAACACAAGGAAGGTTTTCCATTTACATCAGAAGCAGACCTGTCCTCTTCTATACCAAATGAATCTGCAAAAGTAAACCATTAATATAATCTGTCAAAACACAAAAAAAAACAGAGAAGTTGACATAGAGAGAGAGAGAGAGAGAGAGAGAGAGGGAGGGTGAGTTTGGGGCTTACACAAAAGTGAGAAAGCAGAGGAAGAGCAGAGCCAATGAGGTAGCAAAATAAGGCAACAAGAAAGAAGAGAAAGAATCAATAAAGAAACAAGCTTTGGTCTTAATCTTCTGTAGTAACTTGAGTTTGAACAAACAAAAGCAATTACTGATTCCTCATCGTCATGTTGTTGTTGCTGTTGCTCTCCTTTTCTCAGTACATGGTATCTATGGTAGTGAACCATTTCTCTCAAAAGCTTCTATCTTTAACTTCACCACTACCAAGAGCAAGTCTAGAACTTTTATTTTCTCTCTCTTTTTTTTTTCCCTGTGTCAGTATTGTTATTTCTTGCTTCCAATGCCTCAAAGATCCTTCAAGTTTGTGGAAGCTGCCCTTTTTTTTCCTTTCTTTTTGTTTAAAGGTTCCTGCTTTATCGATCGAGAAAGAGAGAGAGGTGGTGATGGGTTGTGATGGTTTTGGGCAGAGAAGCAAGTGGGGGGTGTCAGAGGATACTACGAATAGGAAGCTATTTCTGGGCTACCTCTATTGATTCCTTCCTTCTTTGTTGAAAAACACACAGTAATACACAAGAATTATATATTACACAGAGAGAGAGAGAGAGAGAGAGAGAGAGTACGCAAAGTGGAAGGTTGTTTATGAGCCGTGTTGAACTGTGGATGGAGAGGGAGAGAGGGAGAGGTGGTGAAGGTGTATAAAGAAGGCTAAGCATACCTATGAAGAAAGGATGAATCAGATTGCGTGTAAAGAGAAAATTAGACTCGTTGGTTGGGTCTCTCTTTTGTATTCCTAATCCTATTTCTCTTCTGGCGTGCACTTTATTATTACATCCATTCTATACAAATTGCACCCGCACCCCAAAAACTTTCCATACAAATTGCAATTATTATTATGGGCTGGGGTGTTTGGACTTAAAAAAATTATTTCATAACTCTATTTTGAAGTTTTAGGACTATAAAATTAATTGCGATATAAATTCATTTTTGTACTTTTAATGCTACCAAAATCGGATCGAACTGGTAATCCGACCAATAAACCAGTGAACCACTATATCGGTTTGGTTTAAGGACTAGAAGTGTACAAAATTGGATAGTTCAAGATGGCACCGGCTATGTGCTTTTGGTGTTGTATACTTTATATGTTTCTATAGTTAAAATCTATTTAAATTATTTAAATTTAATCTAACAGTTCAATTTGCGTTAACATATTAAAAAGTTAATAACAAATAATGCAATCTGAACCGTATTAAAAGTACAAAAGTACATAACTCCAAAAGCACCTTAGCCATTTCCTTTCAAGATTAGAAACAAAAAAAAACAATTGGTGAGCCAATAAACCAATAAATCAATGAACCACTATATTGGTTCGGTTTAAGGACTAGAAGTGTACAAAACTGCACAGTTCAGGATTAAAAACAAAAGAAACAATTGGTGAACCAATGAATCGGCTAGTTTTTAAAAACCAAACCGATTTTGAAAATCTGGTTAGTTTGAAATTTCTATTATTTTATTGTTGAATTGATTTTCTTTGATGTTTATTCACATTTCATAGTGATTAGAATATATAGTATGTTGTAGAAATTATTACTGAATGTCAAAGTGCTAAAATTTAATTAATTTTTAATATTATTTTTACGGTTCGACCAATGCAAACCAATGAACCGGTGAACAAGCTCTCTGGTCAGTTTAATGACCACTCTGATTCTGATAACATTATTTTTAACTCATAGACAATATTAAATCTCCTAATTTAACATCACAAAACGTTAAAAAATATTATTAAATATATTTTTAAGAAGAAGGATCAAAATCTCCTGATTTTTAGTATTACTGTGTAGCCAAGTTGTGTGTTTTTATAGCTGTACTAGCGCTTCTAATCAACGCGTAAGGAAGACGAGTGGATGTTGCTTGCTTGGGGCTATGACGACAAAAAAAATAAAGAGGACTGCATAAAAATTGCTTAAACAAAGTTAATTAAACAAAATACTTTTTAAGATTTTGACACACATATTAAGAAATAATTAAAGTACATTAATTATAATAATAATTTATTATATTATTTTTATTTTTTTAGTAAAAGTAGTTGAAATATAGTTATTTAAAAAAATTTAACAAGAAAGTAAATATGAAAAAAATAATAAAAACTTCTTAATTTTATAAAATATCACTTATTTTGATAAAAACTATTTTATCTAAAAAAAACTATTTGAGAAAAGGAGAGAGTACCTCTTAGAACATCTCTAACAGTCACTCTATCTTAGACAATTAAAATATATTATTTAATTTAAATTTTTTTTATTATTTATCTAAAAATTTGAATCTAATCTGCCTTTTCATCTCATTTATTGATATTTTATTACTACATCAAAAATATGGTTAAATAATTTTCAATCAAAAAGATAAATGGTTAAATAATCAGTTGTTTGTTTTGAAGAGTGTAATTTACACAGTCAAAATAATAAAAAAAATTATATATGTTCTACATAATTATAGGTGTATTATGTGTGAACGATTATTTTTATTTGAATAATCATAACATATATAATGTACGGATTTGAAAAAAAAATGGACACTTTTATCCCTCTTTTTATTTATAAATACTTCTAAGTCATTTGTTAAAAGTCAAATTATTTAAAATTTTAATTATCACCATTGTGGATAGTTAATTAAATTATTCATTCTTATCAAGATAAATTACATGATAAGTATGTATTTAAAAATACTCTACAAATTATTCCAATATTTTTTTAGGTATCTTATAGTTAATCATGACAATAAGGATGTACTTCAATTCTAAAGCAATATATTATTTTTTTAATTTATGTTGATAAACTAAAAATATTAAAAGATTAACGTGGATTGTTATTTTTTATCATCATATGTAACCTTATCAAGAGATACAATTTATTTTTTATCAAAATAAAATAAAATTCAAAAGTAACATATTTTTTCTAAATAATTAAAATATTTTTTCTTTATTGTATGCAATAAAATTGACTATTAAAATTTAAAAGTACATATTTTTATTAAAAATAATTAAATTATAAATAAAAATATTTCAATAACGTATAATGCACCTACACAAAAAGCTAATTAAGCTAAAAGTGTTTAAGAAAACCATTGGATATTAACGAGAAACATATAAAATTTTTATATAGTAAAAAAGGAAAATGATATCAAAATAAAATCTATTTTTTCACTTTGGAACATATTAATTTAATATATTATATTTCTTAAAAAAATTATTCTTTCTATTTTTACTATACAATTTACTCAAATTATTAAATAATTAATATATCACTATACACACCGCTAAAACGCTAATCCGAACACGGTCTTACAAGCATGAAAATACAGTTTGGAAAACAAGACATATTAACTAAATATTAAATATTATTCGCAACATTGAATAACTCAAAAAAAAAGGTTTAAGCAAACCAAGTAACCATGTAGGCGATCAAGTTGCAATAATTTTTCGGGGATGACCACAGTGGCGGAGTCAGAATTTTTAAGAAGTAGTAGTTAATTTTTATTTTTAACTTTATTTTTAAAAATATTATTATACCAATTTTAATATTTGGGTTAATTTTATTTAAAAAAATTCCATTACTGATTACTCTGTTGCTAGTAGTATTACTTATACGTTGCAACCCTATGATGAAATAAGCTAGCAACATTGAAAAAGAAAAAGGTGGAAAAAACTTTAAACGATTTATTTAATAAAAATAATAGTGAGTTCTTTTCGTGATTATGACTATAACTTAATCGTAACCATAATTTAAATCGTAACTCTCCGATTTTGATCGGCCAGTTCTAATTTTGACCGGTCCAATTTTGGTGCAGTTCGTCAGTTCCGGTTCCATTTTTGCCATTAACGGTTAATTGCAAAAAAAAATAACGAAAAAAGAACGAGTGACATTATTGAAAAAGAATAAAAATTAGATTTTTTTTATAAAATATTTTTTAAAGTTCGCCTATGCCCTTTGAACACATTGCCATCGGCTGGCATCATTACATGTAACCGTTAATACTAATCAGCAAAACCTTCAAACACGACATTATGAAGATAAAAGGAAAATGAAAGAATTAATAATGAAAAGAAAGGTATGATATAAATATTCAACGATTTGATTTTCCAAAGCAAGTTGATATTGATATAGCAGCCGAAATTACATTTATAAATTGAGAATGATTGTTTTTCAAGGCATAAGTTTGGCGTCACAAAAAGAAATTATTACACCATAGAAATTAAATTAATACATATAATTCCCTTTGACTAAGCCCACAGAAGCATTCTTTCAAGTGTTGATTCATTAATTAATTTGGCTTGTTATTGAATATGCCATCTCTGGAAGAAATGTTAGACTCAGTTCTTATCTCCATGGATGCTACCTAAACCAGAACCTGGCAGCCCTTGTGTGGTAGTAACTATAAGAATTTTATGATCTTAAAAAAAATATTTTTAATCTATTATTTTATCTCGTCATTTTTTTTCGAATTCATAAATTTTATTATGTTCAATACTCACTTCCCTTAGAGATTGAAATGCATCCTTCACGGGAAGAAGCCACAAATAGCAAGTTGTTTTAAGGTTCTGAAGTTTGAATGATTTGAAGTTACTATCTAGTCTTTTCCAATTACTTGTTCACAACAATTAATGGCGTCAACTTGAAAAGGAAAAGGGTGGGGCAAAAGCGAATTCAATTAAACCTCAAGGACTCAAAAGGAATTCACCCTTTAACAATTAATGAACCCCTCCGAGGATCATTTGAAAATATATTATATAGTGTTTGGATTGGCTATTGATTTTTCTAATATATAGACTCATGTCATGCATTTATTTATTTTTTCTAATTTGTTAACATTAATTATTATGAACCATTATAAAAATAATCTTAAGTAAAATCGATTTACTATTAGATGGTGAGGCTAAGATGAACGAACCGAACCTACGAAGCAAATACTTTAGTTGGTATGTAAAAATAGTTTTACTAAAATTTTCTCAATTTTTGTACTTTATATAAAAAAAGACTGATTTTGAAAAATATTATCATACATGTAATATTTAAAAATTGTAGAAAAGAAATTCAACCGCCAATGCACCATAAATTTAACCGTTATCCAATAACATGCCATGCTGTCGTGACATTTTTGCCTACAATGTCGTATTAGCACTATTCATACTCTTCCCGTCAATACCATAACCATTCCCCATTCAACACCTTATCAACATTGTCATCAGAAAGGGCTCTTGCAAGTTTTTAGGACTTCTTTTGACTTGTAGATATAACAGTCGGAGCTGATCCCATCTCTCCACCAGCATCAATTTTAAACCAGAAAATAAGATCATGCACTTCATAATTTGACAATGTTGGAAGGAAACTAAATAATATATAAGTAAAAAGGAGTTATCAGAAAAGTACAAAGGAAGATGAACATTATCTCGGAACCCACCGGATTGGAAGCAAATGAGTGACATGTGGGAATAGCTTTTCGTCGCTTTAGGCGCCCAAAATGATAAAGTTGAAAAACCAAACAAAAATATGCGTAAATTAAGGCGATTTTATTTCCTACATTGGCGGCCAAGTATGTACTGACGCTTTTTTCTAGACATGCAACGCAACTACATTTTGCTTTGCCAACAATTTTTGTCTTCCCTGGTTTGAACCTACATGCTTTGCACTGCATTCTCGATAAGCTAATTAATTAGTTTTCAATGTTCATTATCTTTTAGGAAGTTTAACAACTTCTTCATGGACTTATCTGCTATTTCTAATTGTTGTGTTCAATTAATTGTTGTAATTCGTAAACAATCACTTTAAAATATTAGAATATTAGCAATTTTTTCCCCATAGAATAACTTTGAGTGGCAAGTTGAGATGCTTGGAGTCGGAGATGGACATATATTATCTAGCTGGCACTGTTACTTAAAACACTGCATCTGCATGGATATTGGGTCTCATGTGAATTTTTATTTTCCTTTTTTTTGTTTACCTATACAATAATGGAGGAGATATTTTTGGATGGTTTGATCTGAATTTTTTGAAGTATGTTATGACCGGGATGATAGACCGAGTGATAAATGTGTCTATTGTGTTACATAAATGTTGATTTAAGCAAACCAAATGGTATTCATAATGGGTCAGTTTTTAAGCATTATGAACAAGATTATTTGCGGTTGTCGATTCGCCTTTATATATCTTTCTAAGAAGATTGACAACCACTTTTGAGAATGTTTAGTCCGGAGAACATGAGACTACAACCAATCCTCTTAAAAAAGAAAAAAAAACATGGTATTTGAAGAAATATTTTTTTGATAAATCATTCTATTAATTTGCTCCCATAAAGAACCATTGGTCATAATATGCACACATTTAGACTTATTGTTTGATTTTTCAAAATAGTTACAGAGTATACACATTTATTGAAATTTCATATGATGCAAATATATCATTTTTCTAAGATTTGAAATGTATAAACTTGTGAATCGTTTAAATTAACGAAAAAAGATAACTTGTGAAATGTCTACAATTAATGAGAAATTTGAACATTTTATGAGATGTATACATATTATAAAATTCCACAAACTAAACTAGGCGACAGTGATTTGGCCACCGAATCATTGTATTTGATTTATTAATTATTATTCTTGTTTTAAAAATATATATTAAAATACGAAACTTAGATGTTGAAAAGATGATTTGTTCTTGGTTCCGATGGCATTTTCAATGATTTGCAGTCATGTTCTTCCATGCGATGTCGCACAATCATCAACAAAGATTCTGCCACTAAAACTTTTTTTTAGTTATTATTCATTAGATTTGAACCTAAAATTTGGCGTTAATATTTTAAACCCAGACCGGACATGAACCCGGATAGGAGATTGGGTCACCAACTCACTAATTAGACTGCATAAATTGAAAATAGAGTTAATTATTCCATGTGTATCAAAAGAAATTTAGATTTTGATAAATAGATACACATGATTTCAATTTTGACAAATATAAATATGCTCAAAATTTTGTTCAAAAATACTACTTTTTTAAACTTATTTTTAAACATTTTGAAATCACTTTTTAGAAATGTCACTTTTTTGAATGAAGACTTTTGAAGACTTTACCCATCTGACAATTTTTAGAAAAGTTTAGATAGTATTTCTATTTCTTAAAAACTGTTTTCATTGGACCTAAAAATTAATTTTTGTATTGATTTTAGTATATTTTTGTAATTTTTTTAAAAATAAATATAAAAAACCCTAACCCTAGATTTATATATCCTCAACTTTATTCCCTCCATTTCATACAAAGCAGCCGCTCATCTGAAACTTTCTTCTATGCACATTTTAATTTCATTTGATCTTTTCGCTCCTCCCTCTCTTTCTCAACCATCACTCTCTCTCGCCCACTCGATTGCTCTCCTCTCAGTGGGCAGCCATACGAATCTGCAAGCAATTTTTTGGACAACGACGAGATCAATGACATGAGATTGTGGTTGATGAGAGATTTGTGTTGTTTTTGTGTTGATCCCATTATAGAATACTTTTTTCTGTCAAAATAGGCCATACCTTTAAAAGTCCCTCTTCTTTTTTATTATTACTTTTTTTTTTGTTGATTCCAAGTCCCAACATGAATTTTCTTCTAATTGAGAAGTGGAATCCCTCTGTATAATTATTCTAATGGTGCATGAAGAGAAATTCATAATCTAATGGTGCATCAGAGATTAGAGTTAATTTGGAATCTGTTCTTGTAACATCAATATTTTTTTTTTCATTTATTCTGGTTCGGACTGAGAATAAGTAATTGGTTTGGGCAATTTAACACTCTGCTTGAGAGAGGGAGTCAGAATAGATTGGAAGTGTTAGTAATAGATTGAAATGAACTGAAATGGAATGGGATAGATTATAAAAGTTTTAACTTGTTCGAAATAAATGGATCATAAAGAATCATAAATAAAATATTAATAAATGATTTTGTTTGTTTAGAATAGAAGGGTTATGAAGAGTTGATTAATTTTGTTCCAAAATTGTCTCTGTGATAAATATTACTACATACTTTTATTTGTTGATTCAAAGAATATTGATTCAAGATCTTTATTTTTTATTCACTCTCTAAATAAAGATTGGATAAATGAAAACAAATAAATTGAATAAAAAGAATTTCATATATGAAGCTAATAAAGACGAAATTAAACTTATTCGATTTTTTAATTTGGATTAATAACATTTGATTTTTAATTTGTCTTTTACTAGTTGAAAGTAATTAAACTTTTTAAAAGATGAAATAATAAAGAAACTGTAAGAATAAGAAGCACATAAGTTAAGATTAATAACATTCCCAAACCCAACAGCACCTACTCCTCCGCCACCAATGGCACTCGCTTTCTGAAATATATATATATAAAAAGATCACAGCTTTACAACAACACAAACCTAGAAGTCGAAATCCATAAAAACACAAACTTTGAAAGAGGGAATAGGCGTTTATTTTTCATGTTTGTTGCCATTATTGTCGTGGTCAAAGCTTATAAATTGAAAACAATATTACATTGGGTATATTATTATCATAAAAAAATATTTTATTTTCTTTTAAAATTTTCAACTCTTGCTAACACCTTATTTTGGAATATTAAAAATCTGTTTAAATTTAGTACAAAATCAAATCCCTTCATAACCCTCCATAACTCTTCTCCCTTACTTTTCAATTCATTCCAAATAAGTGTAAAAGAATAAAACCCCTTATAACTCTTCCTTTTCAATCAAAACCTTCCTCCCAAACATAGTGTAAGAGAGAAATCAATGAGAGGGAAGAAAAATGGCACCAAACCGTCGAGTAGTGATTTGGCTTTGATTCTTTGCGTCTAAAAATAATGATAACCGGGTTCTTAAAAACTAATCCGGCCAGTTTATAACGGGTCCAAAGCATTTCCAGTTCTTGACTTGAGTATAAACCTGACCGGATAGTGACCGGTTCGCGGATTTTCCCGTCAAACAGACATGTCCGATCCAAATTTTAAAACATTGCCTGGCGTACAAGATATCAGTGAAAAGACTAAATTTAAAAATTTTGTAAACATTTTTGTAGGTCCGAAATGACAATCCAAGAGGGGGTGAATTGGATTTCTAACTTTAAAACTGATTTAAAAATGTTTTACAATAATCAATATGAGCTAAAACAAAGTAAGAGCAATAAACCAATTCACGCAAATAATAAATGCAAAGAGAGAAGAGTTAGAGAAATCAAAGCCAATGTTTATAGTAGTTCGGCTCTCTTGTCATACGTCCACTCCTCAAGCTTCCCCTTGAGAGTTTGAATCCACTATGACTCT
>CAODLS012759368.1:0-17017 GCA_948243855.1 Flueggea neowawraea
CGTTTCACAAAAGTTTCGCATCCCCAAATCTTTAGAAAAGACATTATGGGCTTTTCCCTTTCCATATCTCATATAGTGTCTTTTCAACCATTTTAGATGGAATTTAGTTAAGTATGAAAGTAGTAGTTTCTAAGGCATAACCCCAAAATGATACTGGAAGATCTGTTTGACTCATCATTGATCGAACCATATCCAATAGAATTCGATTTCTCCTCTCTGACACGCCATTCCATTGAGGCATTCCAAGAGGAGTAAGTTGTGAGACAATCCCACATTCCTTAAGATGATTGTCAAACTCTTGGCTTAAATATTCTCCACCTCGATCATATCGAAGTGCTTTGATATTCTTGCCAAGTTGGTTTTGTACTTCACTTTTGAATTCCTTGACCTTTTCAAAGGATTCTGATTTGTGTCTCGTAAGATAGACAAATCCATACCTACTAAAATCATCAGTGAAGATGATGAAGTACAAATAACCTCCTCTAGCACTTGTACTAAAAGGTCCATATACATCAATATGTATTATGCCTAATAGATCATTGGCCTTTTCACCTTTGTTTGTAAAAGGACTCTTGGTCATTTCGCCTAACAAACAAGATTCGCATTTGTCAAATGATTCGAAATCAAATGAGTCAAGTAATCCATCTTTATGGAGTTTTGAAATGCGTTTCCCACTTGCATGGCCCAAACGACAATGCCAAAAGTAGGTTTGGTTTAAATCCTTTGATTTTAACCTTTTATTAATGTTATAGACATGCTTGTTTTGTTCCAAGTTTAAAACATAGAGACCAAAAGATAATGTCAGAACACCATAACAAATGTCTCCATTCTAGATAGAAAGATTATAATTCTCAATAATAAAATGAAAACCATCATTGTCTAAATAAGAAACAAAAATAATGTTCTTACTCATATTATGAACATAATAACAATTCGACAATTGTAAACCAAGTCCACCTGGCAAAGTCAACTAATATGTCCCTACAGCTAATGCAACAACTCTTGCTCAATTGCCCACTCGTAGGTCCACTTTGCCTTTCATCAATGATCTACTATTTCTCAACCTTTGCAAATTAATGCAAATATGAGTTCCACATCCAGTGTCAAATACCCATGATGAAGTGGTAGACATATTGATTTCTATAACAAAAATACATGAAGTATAAGTCTAACTTTATTCTTCTTTAGCTCTTCCAAGTAGAGTTGGAAATTCCTTTTCCAATGTCCAGCTCCATGGCAATGAAATAAAACTCCCTCTTTTTCCGTGGTTATCCTTGGCTTAAGTCGTTATCCACTTATGTGGCTCGGTTTGAATCAAATATAGTAGTTTTAGTAAAAGGGATGGATTTTTTTATACCCTAATTGAGGCATTAAATGACCAAAATCTATATTCATTTATACATATTATGCCATAATATGTATCATGAAGAGCCAAAGAATAAAAATAAGATAAAATAAAATTTATAAACAATCAAATTATATAAAATTAAAAATTTAAACATGAAATAATAATTATAGTAAAACTAAACATTACAAGTTTAGCGAGAAAGACACGTAAGTCTGGAATGCTCTCTGTGCATGTTTAGTTTCTCCTGCTAACATGCATTGTCGTTCCTCACTGCTTCCACAAACCCTAGAATCTCGAGTCCAGATCTATCTTCCTTCTGTCAAAGAGCGTACATATGGTCCAACAAGGACGATTATTGTTGGTGTGGACGCATTTTTAACTGCTCTATTAAATGGAGATTTGTTTCTTCTTGCTAGGGTTTTGTATATTTTCTCTTCAGTGTTGGTTCATCCGCACGCTGTGTCCTTAATGGGGCAAAAATCTAAGAAATCCTCCTCTGTGAAACTAAATTTGGCCAACCTTGCATTGGATTGTGAGTGACATCTCTTAGTCTCTCAATCCTCTCCATCTCCGTTGAAACTCAGTACTATGATAGATAACAATAAGGATGGTTTGGATGCATTGGGGATTGGGATTAAGGATTCGGGTCCTACAGTGCATACAAATACGGGGAAGTCTTTTGAGGATATGATGAAGGCTTCGGAGGATGCTATGAAAGTTAACAAGAAACATCCATTACGTGAGCTTTTCACAAAGAACAGAGAGTGCCCACCGGAGGGCTCACTAATGTATGTTCTCCCCTCTTTCAGCAACGGTGTTAGAGTTGCCCACTTTTTCCAAAGTGATGTTATGAATGAAAGTGCTAGATGGAATAATGCTATCGTTGTTATTGTTCCTCGCTTCTCGGTCATAGAAAGCTTTGTTGTTTGTCGTTGAAAATCATTTGGTTTACTTTATGTGCATCTCATAACTCAGAATGTTTTTTTGTTCAACTTTAAAGATAGAACATCTCAGTTGAATATTTTCAATGGTGGTCCTTATACTTTCAATATGATACCTCTTCTATTTTAAACCTAGAAGCCTTTCATAAGCTTTGATTTGTGCAAAGTGCAAAACGTCCCTGTTTGGGTCAGGTTTCCACTGTTTCCTCTGGAATTCTGGTCCAATGATATGCTAAGTCGTATTGGAAGCTTACTGAGTTCCCTTCTGTGTGATGATCACTATACTGTTCAAGGGACTAGACTGGGTTATGCATAGGTGTTGATTGTAATGGAAGTCAATGGTGAATTCCCTAAAACTATCATGCTAGAAGATGAAATGGGGGTTCAGTTAAATGAGCAGGTTGAGTATGATTGGCGACCCATTGTATGTACTACATGTAAAAAGGGATGGCCATACCAGTTCTAAGCGTCCTAATGGTGTTGTGAAAATAACCAAAGTGTGGCAAATCAAGAAGCCTCAAAGTAATGAGTCTGTACCACCTCAAAGTTGTGTTGCAGATACCAATTCTATTTCTATGCCAGTGCCTATTGATGTGACTACGAATATCAATACTGGTGCTAGCAAAGTAAAATAGCTTGACAGACTACTCAACAAAGACGTGAGTAAGCCTATTATATGTTGTGCTCGGGCTGAGGGGACTGTTTCCCCTTGGGTGCAGGCTGTTGTTGCCTCAACTACTCTACCTGAAGCTGGTATTGGAAGAGGGATAGGGGGAAGAGGGTGGGTAGGCCACCTGATAGGTATAAATGTTAGCCTCTTGGAATGTTAGGGGGTTGAATGACCCCCCAAAACAATCAGTTTTGCAAAAACTGATTATTGAAAAAGCACTATGGGCTATTGGTGTAGTGGAAACTAGGGTGAGGAAAGAAAATCAAGCCAAAATTTTCAGGAACTTACAGCTACATAATTGGTCAGTGATTGATAACTATGAGTCTGCTTTGCTAGGTCACATATGGATCATGGTTTATCCCTTTAAATCCAGTATATTTGCTAGGTCACATATGGATAATGGTTTATCCCTTTATAGCCAGTATTTGCTTTACACATTTCTGACCAATTTATTCATTGCAAGGTGGTTTGGCAAAACATCCAATTCTTGTGGACGGTCATCTATGGCGCTAACCAAGCTAATATCCGGTGCTTTCTATGGAATGACTTCAAAAACCTTGCTCAGAATATTAATAGTCCATGGTTACTCCAAGGAGACTTTAATCCTATCTTAAGCAATAGTGAAAGATTAGGGGGGCAGTGTTGTGAATTCTAAGAGTCGTGATGAGTTCGATGATTGCTTAGTCCAATGTGAGTTACTTGAGCTGAAGAAGTTTGGGCGTCATTTTACTTAGACAAATAACCAGTATGGTGAATCCCAGATATGGAGAAAAATGGACCAGTGTCTAATTATCAGTCATTGGCTTGATATTTTTGGGAACTCTGATTACTGGGCTATTGCTGCTGTTTTATCTGATCACTCTTCGTTACTGGTTAATTTGCAGCCTACGATGAACAAGGGAAGGACAACTTTCTGTTTCTTTAATATGTGGATCAAACACCCTCAGTTTAAAGAGGTTGTTAACTCTGTCCGGCAGGAAAATGCGACGGGGCATCTCATGTTTTCTGTTTGGAAAAGGCTGATGATGTTAAAAACCAAACTGAAACACCTTAACAAAGTTTATTTTTCTGATCTTTCTAAAATAGTGAAAATGTGCAAACAACTGCTGGAACAAATACAAAGCTCTTTACAGCACTCTCCTCTTTGCAATGATCTTTTAGATGAAGAAAGAGTTGTTTGTAATTAGTATTGCATACTACTTACCTGTGAGGAAAGCTTTTATAGGCAAAAATTAGGGAAAAATGGGCGCAGCTAGAGGACTCCAATACTAAATTTTTTCACAATATGGTTAAGGCTCGACGGGCTCATAACAAAGTCACTTGCTTAACCATGGAGGATGGCTCAGAGACTACTGAGAAACCTGCTGTTATTGATGCTATGATTGGTTATTAAAAAAATTATTGGGATCTCTTGGTCCCGTGAGAACTCGTGAAAATGGATGTTTTGCATAATGGTCCTCTTATCACTACTGATGTTGCCTCTTATTTATGCGTTGTAGTATCCCCTAAGGAAATCAAAAATGCTCTCTGGAGTGTTGATGGGAGTAAGGCACCAGGGGTGGATAGCTATTCCAATATGTTTTTCAAAATGGGGGACGGTATAATGTGGTTTATATAACACAAGGGGCAAATAGGAAAGTAAGCAAAATTCGAGAACCACAATGAAGATACTAAAACAATACGAGACAACTCCGCTGCAAAAGGAAACTTTCGTTGTTTTCACAAGTGAGGACTCTTCCTCCAACTCCCGAACTACACACACCTGTTCCTCTCTCTGGAACCTCAGCTTTCCCAGAACATCAGAAGCCGAAACCTCAAAATGTCCCTAATCCCCCATGCTCTTCCCCCAAATACCCTCCCCCAACTTCAAAAACTCCAACCTTGCCATTTCCCCGTCACCATCTCAACCAGACCCAACAAATCCGTACAAACCCATTGCTCTTCGAACAGCAAGAATAACAACAGTATCAGCGATGCTGATCTTGCTTCAGATTTGGCCACAGAAGTTGCAAAACTAAATACCCAATCGGTGCGAAGGGAGGAGGCTATGAAGAAAAGCAGAGAATTGCTGTTCAATGAGTTGTGCCAATTTATGGGCTTAGAGAAAGCTGAAGTGAAGAGGAAATGGAGCAAATTGGGTGAAGACGAGAGGTGGGTTTTGGTCAAGGGGTTTACTAATGAGTGGGTAACTCATTTTCATCCCGTCTGCAAGGTCTGTTAAAGAAATGATTGAAGAGTATTTACATCAAGAAAAGAAACCGTCTTCTTTTACTTTGTTTCCTGGTTTGAAGAGAATAATTGGAATTTCTGAAAATAAGTAAGTTTTGATTCATTTTGTAGCTTGGCTCTGATGGAAAATTGTTCTGTGTTTTGTATTGTATTTTTTCTCATATTTTGTTGGATATTCCTTTTTATTTTATTGAGATTGATGTATATATAATTATAAGGTAGACACTAGACAGCATGAATATTCGTTTAAAAAATATCAGAAGCATACGAAGGTGAATGTTTGTTGCGTGACTATGAAAATGCAAGTCTGCATTCTGCACTCACTGCACTGATATCCCAACAAGTATTGAGCTTGAATGATAAATATACTCAAGCACCACTTTTCTCTGTTTGGATTTCTGATCCAATTGTGATTCGGAATAGAAACCCAATTTTAGCTGGCAATCAACTCGACAGAGTCAAAAGCAGCAACAAGGCAAGGATTCTACCAGTACAGATTTCCATTATTAATAAAGTTCATACAAGCAGAAGACGTGGTTACATAATGGACTTTTCGTGAAATCGAGTAGAGTGAATATTTGATACCTGAAACAACAAGAATTACAAGAATAGCTTGCTGCCATTACTGTTGCAAATTTCAAGAGAATAGGCAGTGTTGAACCAATGGTTGTTAATAGTTGGATTCTTTTATATTTTGATGATAAACAAAACTTTGTAGGAAGGTTTACTCAAAAGAATGTCAAAATATAAGATGATTAAGTTCAACATAGAACTTATTAGAGTAAAAAAGAGAGTTACTCGAGCAAAATATGTTTAAGATGCATAATGAAATGGAGCTTTCACTCGATCAAGTTGGAATTCACTCAAATAAGTAGAAAACCCAAAAGCATCACATGATGAGAACTTACTCAAGTAAGAAAGAAAATTACTCGAGTAATCGAATGATCAAGGGCGAATCAGGGACATTCAGAGTGTTGAAATCATGAGATTTGAATACAACGGTCAAAATTCAGCATTCACTCGAGTAAGAAAACAAGCTATTCGAGTAAGTCATGCATGACAGGAAATCAACCATCAATCAAGCACTAAATGGACTCCAACGGCTAGATTACCAACCCCAACGAATATATGGGTGTGAAAAGCTATAAATACTTGAAGAAAAAGGCATAGAAAGTGTGGATGATCATATGCAAACATGGATCAAATATTTCCATCATTCCACTAACCCCAAAACACCAAAATCAAGCTAGAGAGAAGATTGTGGGCATTAAGCAAACACATTTACTCCTAACATAGATCTTGCATAGTAAACTTTGTGTAAGCACTTTGGGTATGAGAAATATTTGTTGTGAGCCTTAGAAAAAACATTGTAATGGCTTTAGATGTGCGAGCTATAATCAACCTTGTAAACTTTAGAGGTATGGGCCTAAATCAACTTTGAGTTAGGCTTTAGAGGTGTGAGCCAAAAATCAACCTTGTTATAATTGGCGTTGTTAGATTGAGCTGTAATCAATCATCGTTTTAGTAGATTGGAAAAATCCTAAGTGAGAAACTTATGTAGTGGACGTAGGCAATATTGACCGAACCACTCTAAATTCGTGGTGTTCACTTTTCTCTCTTCCTTACACAAACTCCATCAAAGCCAATACTGAAAATCCAACAACAAGTAGTATCAGAGAAAGTCTCTGGTTAAGAAGCTTACACCCTTAGAGCAAATATCTTACATAATTGGAGATGAATTTCTTAATGGTACTATCTTTTCAACTTTTTCAATTCTCTTCATTTGTCATTGATGTGCGTAATGGTTTGAAATAGATAGAGGGAGAGATTATATATTTTTTATGCATAAATTGATTTTAAAAGGGGGAGTGAAAATTTGTTTATTATTAAATCTTTTATATGATTACAAAAAGGAGAGGAGCATTGAATGAATTTGTTATGCATTAAAGTTCTATACTTCTTAAAAATTTTCATGGTCTTACATTATTTTGCATTATTCTAACATATTGACAAGTATAAAATCCTTGATAAGATTTGTTTCCCTTAATGTAGCATTCAAATTCATGAGTGTTTTGTCATTATGAAAAAGAGGGAAATTGTTGAACCAATGGTAGTTAACATTTGTATCATCTTATGTTTTGATGATAAACAAAACTTGGTAAGAAGGTTTGCTCATGAGATTGTCAAAATAGAAGGTGATTGAGTTCAAGACAGGACTTACTTGAGTAAGAAAGAGAGTTACTCGAGTAAAATATGTTCCAGAGGCATAATGAAATGAAGCTTCCACTCGATCAAGTTGGAATTCACTCGAGTAAGTAGAAACCCAGAAGCATCACTAAATGAGGACTTACTCGAGTAAGAAAGAAAGTTACTCGAGTAATCGAATAATCATGTGCAAATCAGGGATCATTTAGAGTGCTGAAATCATGAGATTTGAATACAATGGTCAAAATTCAGCGTTCACTCGAGTAAGAAAGACCCCAACGGCTAGATTACCAACCACAACGGTCATATAGGCAAGAAAGACTATAAATACTTGAAGAAAAGACAGAGAAAGTGTGGATGATCATATGCAAACATGGATTAAACATTTTTATCATTCCACCATCTCCAAAACACCAAAATCAAGTTAGACAGAAGATCATGAGCATTAAGCAAACACATTTACTCTTAGCATAGATCTTGCGTTGTAAACTTTCTGTAAACACTTTGGATATGGGAAAGGTTTGTTGTGAGTCTTAAAAAATATTTTAATGACTTTAAAAGTGTGAGCCAGGAATCAACCTTGTTGTAATTGGCCTTGTTAGATTGAGTCATAATCAATCATCGTTATAGTGGATTGAGAAAATTCTAAGTGAGAAATTTAGGTAGTGGACACATGCAAAGTTGACCGAACCAATCTAAATTCATGGTGTTCATTTTTCTCTCTTCCTTACTCACACAACTCCATCAAAGCCAATACGGAAAATCCAACAACAGGCAACACTTCAACCTTGGCTGTTGTTGCCACAATTAGTGGGTTCCTACAATAATGTCCCAATATATTGCAGAAACAGTTCAGTTCCTCTGCCAACTTCTCCCAGTGGATTGGATTTAACAAGTCAGGATATGGAAATCTTTCAAGCTTCCAAAATGCGAACCTTTAGCTTTTGAATCGCTTTCATATGATCTACAGAAAGTGGAGCTAAACAAGTTTTGGCATTGTTGATGGCATCAGCTTGACTTCGTCTATTTATAATCTCCACAAACTGCAGATTTTGTTAAGCTTCATATCAAAATTGGAACCAATCTTCCTGAGTTTTTTGCAATTGTTTGAGACCCAATTAAAAGCAGAATCAAGATTTTTAAACTAGCTAGCCACTAGTATTTGGTGTAATTCTAAGAACTGATATCTCAAGAACACTTGCAACTGCATCTTTCACCATCAAATAAGTCTTTTGCCTTGCATGGAAAATTAAATCTTCAGACTTCGATCAATATTTAAGCCATACTGTAAACAACCATGGTCATTGTTTTTGGTATATTTGATAGATAAACATCGACAAATAGATTGCATAACAGAAAAAGAGCACAAATACGATGATACATCTTACTGTTACATATAAAATATTGTGCTTTTTTTTTCTTTTATATCAATGTTTACATTAATGCAGCCGTAAGACATTGCAACTGAAAAGTAAACTCTAATTTCAAAATTATTTAAGACAGCATTCATTAAAAGTCTATGATATTGAAGAACATGATGATAATAATACTCTCATTGGGAAGAATTTGCAGGAACAAACTTGAGTGATATACTATTGACGCAATGACGTTCATCTGTAGGTGTCGGAAACCCCTCCCCTTTAAAGACATGACCCAGATGTCCACCGCAAGCTGCACATGTTATTTCAATCCTCATACCGTCTGGGTCTGGCTGATCAAACCCAGAGTAATGATTTAGCTAATATTCGATTTGATCTTTAACAATCTAAACAAAGTAGCACCAAAATAAACTGGTAATCCAGAAATGACAAGCGGGGTAGTGAAAGAGGGAGAAAGCTTACAGTGCGGTTTATGGCTCCGGGAAAACCCTCATAGAAAGCTGGCCAACCACAACCAGAGTTAAATTTGGTTGTTGACTTGTAGAGAGGTACACCACATCCGGCACAATGGTAGACACCTTCCTCAAAAAACTTATCATACTCCCCTGTACCTGGATACCTGCAAAGTGTGCTGAAAGTTAAAAAAAAAAGGTTGCAATCTATCGATTATAGTTCCAATAACTCAAAGATATTCAATTGATTCAACCAATGGCAAATGGCATGCTGCAATTTTCTTTCAATATAAGTACGATTCTAAATTTCTAAGAGAATTTCAAAAGCATATTTTTCCTATCCAATTGATTATACTTCTTACGAAATGAGGACGTAAGGTAAGATTTAAAAAAGAACACAGTAGATCATTTAGCCTGTGTTAAAAACATGGGTAAATTATGCCTTTGATGTTTGAACAATTGAAACAAATAGACCAAGTCTTTAGGATAAAAGTAGAGATTTTTCTCTTCTAAACTTGATATTAGGAAGATATGCCATGTATTTAGAGATTTTTCATGCTCTTTTGTTATATTTTCAGCTCTATAAATAGAGCATCATAATCAATAAAATAATACACAACATTCACAACATAAACACACACTTTTATGCCCACATTCTCCTCTCTACCAAGAAAACAACCAACAAAGTGATATCAGAGCATTAACGAACCTAGAGAAAGCTACACCACATCAACAATGAAAAAGAAAAAGAAAAAAAAAATACATCTAAGTGTTCTTCCCATGTGAATACATACAACAAAACAACCACACCCCACAACTATAAAAACAACTACAAAATACAACAAACAACCTACAATACAAACACAACTACAACTACAACCCACAACTACAAGTCGACATCAACAGCAAATATAACCACAACAATGATGACAACAACAACAAATGCCGAGAGTGTCGATAACAACAATATACAAGCACAACAATGATGACGACAACAACATCAACAAATACCAAGAGCCATGACAACAAAGAAGACAAGATGATATCACTCCAAGAAGCAAACAAAAGACGACCTTAATTCAAGGAGGAGTTCTTTTTGACATGGAAAACTAGAAGTTTACAACCATCAAAGGCAAGAAGGAGTGTTAAAAACATGTGAAAATTATGCCTTTGATGTTTGAACAATTCAAAAAAATAGACCAACTCTTTAGAATGAAAGTAGAGATTTTCTCTTCTAAACTTGATATTAGGAAGATATACCATGCTCTTTTGTTACATTTTCACCTCTATAAATAGAGCATCACAATCAATAAAATAATACAAAACATGTTTACACACTTTTATACCCACATGTCCTCTCTACCACAAAAACAAGCAACAGCCTGCAACCATCCATCAAAAAAAATTCCGAGTTTTCACGTGTCGCAGTTCCTTGCTGAAATCAATGATGCAAGAAGGAAAACAGAGACCACGCTAAATTGTACTGGATTAAGATTATAGATAATCTCAGTCCACCACTGAAGCAGCTAACTAGCAGTCTATACACATCTGAACCAGACTTCCAATTAATATAATGCAAAGCATTTGGAAGATTGATATTAGCTTTCTTTTCCATAATAGTTCAGCTTAAAATTAATATATTCCATAGGCACTCGGGAATCTGCTCATCTATGATGCTTAGTAGGAAGAACTCTTGCAAATAAAAAAAAAAGATTCATGTGCTTTCTAGAGTAAGAAAGCCCCATTCTTTAATCCAACTCTGTTACTAAGATCCTAATTCGAGGAATCCGAACCAGAATCAAAGATGAACCATCATTGCCACATTTGACCACATTTCTTTTTCCACAACAGCACACGACACAATGTGCAAGATTCATAGCAAAATCTCTTAATTGGGCAGTTTTGCTATTGGATCAACCATTACTAAAATTACTAAAACAAGGAACTTGTTAGTTGACCCTTGACTCCTTGCAAACCCTTTCAACATTCCACAACCACAAAGTCCCTTGCAATCAACCTTACAGATCTTGCAATCACTTAAATTTCATTACTTTTCCATTGAAAGAGTGTGGTTTCTCACCTCCCACAAGCGTGTTTTCTTAGATTCAACCTTTTGCGCTTTAAGAAATAAACCAAAAATTGACACAAGAAAAAAAAATAAAAAATCGAAATAATCTCAAACCATTCCCATTCAATTTATGCTCAAAGATACAGAACTTGATAAATTCAACTCTAACAAAACCAATTCAATCAAATCACTCCCCAACAAAACAGAAACAACGAATTCAAATAACACAAATACATCACTCACTCAGTGCCCTTCTGCCTCAAAATCCGGAACTGTTCAGGAGACAAAATGGCTTGCCACTCCTCCTCAGACTTCTGAACAGAACCAGAAGCAGCCATGGAGATAACACCACCGCGAAACCTACGCTTAGTATGGCTCAAAGAGCCATCAAACGCAGAGACAGAAATGGGGTAAGAAATGGGCTTAAGAGAGGAAAATGAGAAGTGGGTTCTGGTGGCCGTAGACAGGAGACGAGAGGAGAGTGGAAGGAGTCTAGAGAGAGTGGTGGGTTTGGTTGTGGTGGAGAGGAGTGCTTTGGTGGAGAAAGGTGAAGACTTCAGAAGCGTAAAACCCATTTGTTGGATATGGAGAGAGAGAGGATGAGGTTTTGGCACAGATTCTCAATGTAAGTGATAGAAAGTTCCATCTCTGTGTCAGAACTCTGATATTTTCTTCAGCTGTGTTATTAGTGTAGAAAAATACTTTCGAACCGAAAATAATTTTATTTTTTTAAATCAAATAATTTTATTTTTTAAACCCTAAAAAATTTGCTCATTCGTATAAATTTTAAAAAGTTTTTTTTTTCAATTTGAAGAACAAAGTTATATGTATGAATTTAATTTAAATCATATCCGATAAAACAGAAAATTGCAACTAAGCTAATGTTAATTTATTTTTTTTTATTTTTACTAACCGTGTAAAATTAATAATATTTTTAAATTTCAAATTATCTTTACTTCTTTTTTTTTATTAAAAAAATTACACTCGTTCTGCCACGATTTAATAGGCTCATTTTCATCTTGAATTATATCTCCTATTTTAGAAACATAGTTATATGATATCACATTAAACTTTGAGGAAATACTGTATATATGTTCTTTTTTGATATTATAATTTCAGTTTTGAAACCAAAGGTATCATGACCCAAGGTCGGGTTGTCACCGGCATATGAGACAAACCGTCTATGAAATCCTGGTCCATCTCGCACAAGTATCGGAAAACAGAACTAAAACTAATTTATTTCAAATCATATTAAAACCATTTTCGAAGCTTGATAAATAAATATCCAAATTTGTTAAAACTTAAGTTTTTCATAAAAAGAAATAGTTGATTAATAATAAATCATCCTTAAATATCAAATACGTTTATAGAACATAACCCCACAATAATGCCGGTGTGGAGCAACTAACAAAAATACATAAATGAGTCCGAACAAAGGGCATTTACTGAAACTTCAAAGTGCCTCACCAGGCGTTGACTGCTGAGAGTTCGCAATCAACCAAAATAACCTGTAAATAAGAGTATAATTGACAGACATAAAAGAAATAGGTAAGAACCCTAGTGAGAAAACAACAATCCAGATCGGTTCAAGGCCTCACAGAAACCGTTTTGAAAACGTTTCATAAATACCACATGCAAATATACTTATAACGATAATATACACACGTATATACATACTTATAGTTTGGAAAATCATTTCGGAAAACATTAGCACCCTTAGTAAACAACATAAATTCATGCATTCAATTATTGTAGCTCAAAAGAACAGACATTTAATTATAAGAAAATACATTTTATGCAAAACCATGTATATCATGCAGATTACTAATATATCAGACAACAGATCATGCTTACCAAATGCATACAGACATATTCATTTTATGCAAACTGAACAGATTTCTATATATTCTTATCTTATTAACCAATTACAGAACTAACAGATCTGGTAACTACTGATCATATTTACGTATTATACTAAGACAACGCTAACTAGATCATAAACTAGCAACCTTACGAGCCTAAACAGTACCCGGCTCAAAAGGGCTAATATCTAACAGCCTTAATGACTCAAAATAGTACTTCGTCCACCATAAAGGTCTCAAAGATGTAACAGACGGGAATTGATCCAAGTACATCTGCGAGCATTGCAGTCTACGTGCTCCAGCAAGATATACCTTGTCAAACTACAGAACAATATACTACAAAAAAATGAGCAAATAATAAAAACTCACCAAATTTATTTTGTCCAGACAAAATATATATACCATACTAAATAGTCTAACAGGGGACCAAATCAAATTAGAATAATACGTGGACTCTGCTACTATAAATAGCTTGTACGTGGACTCCGCCACTGTATATAGCTCGTGCGTTGAGCTAAACATATTGTTACCACCTACCCTGGTAACTGAGTTTTTACATTGGTATAACAAAGGTTACATTTACCCCTGTAACAAAGGTGTCCCGAGTTAGAACAATTATAAATATATACCTATATATATACACATACCATATATATATTTGGCACACATACAGAGCAGAAATTATTTATAGATATATTTATATAAACTATTTATATAAATATAAGATGTCAAATATTCTATTAGCCAAATATGTAAATATAACATATAAGACATTTAACCCATTTCGGAAAATATTTCAAAATATATTATATAACGCATAATATATTATTAAGAGTCAAATCGTTTTAATAGACAGACGTACGAAAATATATAAACATTCCAATAGATTATTAGTTTCAGAAAATATATATTTTCACAAAATATTTAATACCAAAAAATATAATTGTATTTTCAAAAAATACAATACAATTCAGACAGGTTTTCCATATCAGATATTTTAGACAAGGCAAATTATTATTTAGCCAACCGTTTACTTAGTCAGATTACAGATATATGCCAGATACAACAAAAACTGTACAAAGTTGAAAACACATCCTATGTGTTTGAAGATGTCATTCCACTCACCTGAAAATCCAAACTAAATGGCACAGTCGTGTACCATTGGTGGCTAACTAACCTCGCTGACCCGAACACGAAACTAAAATAATTATTTAGGCATAATCAAAATATGATGATGGTGGTATTGTGGCGGTACCAAAATGCATGATATACAAATGGTGCCTCAAAATCCCGAAAACCCATTCCAAATGAATATCTAACATTCTCATCTCAAAAATCAAGCATCTCGTAAAATTATAATTTGGTCTCCCAATCTATGTAAAATTATGTTTTAGTCCCCAAACTTTTCAAAATTACAAACCAATTCTCAAAGTATTCTAAAACTATCAACTAGTCGTTCAAGTAATCAGAATTTCCAAATTAATCCTCTAACTCTCAAAAATTACAAATTAGTCTCCAACATGCTAAATATCATATATGATCCTGAATACATTCAGAATTATGAAAAATTATAGTTTTGGTCCTTTCGGTAGAAAACTACACCAAAACATCCCTAAATTCAATTCGATCGAAACCCGACATTACCATCAATCCACATTGACTCTAATCGATCTCCTAAACTCAAATCTAACATCCATTTCTAGAAACAACCTCAATATCATCACGAAAATTTGAATTAAAATTCAGATTTTCTAACACCAAGAACAAACAACATCAATTATTCAATTTCTACTTAAATTCATGTCTCTCCATATCTCTCATACATAAATCTATCAAAAACAACTTCCAATCTAGCCTAGAATCCATGCAAAACCAAACCCTAGCCTCGTTCATACCCATTTTCGTTCTTCATCCCACTAAACAAATTAAATGCATCAAATGGCAGCATAAACCAAAAGAGATTGATGAACTTACCTCAAGGAAGGATGGAGAGTTGTTGGAGGATCAAAATGGAAGAGATTTGGGTGGTTTAGATTGAGAAACAACAGAGAGAATGAATAAGGAAGGAAGAGGGGTCAGATTAGGGTTTTTATAGAAAGAGCAAGGCAAAACGACGGCGTTTTGGGCGATTTTACTAAGACACGGGCTGCTTTGTGGATGACACGGACACAAGTTTTTGTCCGTGCCTTGGCCTTTATTACACGGTCAAAGTGCTTGACCGTGGATTCCCAAAAACACGACTTTCTCTCCCAAAAACACTTCAATCGATCGAACAAACATCAAACGAGATTAACGGTTTGAAATCCAACTTAAATCCATCAACTTTCATCACCCAAACACCAATTTAATGGTTCGAACAAATAATCATGATTAAGAAGAAAAAAACTTAATCATTCTCAAACACCAAACTTTGCAAAGATTAACATGATTAAACTCCATCTTTATTTATTCATCATATTAAACATCCAAGATCATCAAACAATACTCCAAAATTTTCCAAAGGTCAAATCAAACTTGATCGGAAAGCTACAAAGAACCTAGTCGAAATGTACGGGGTATTACAAAAGGGATAATAATTTCACAAATGAATCAGCTAGAATTATAATTTCTGTAATGTCTCTTGCCTCAATTCTCTCTCTCCCCCTCTCTCTTTCTCCCTCTCTCTTTCACTCTCTCCCCTCTCCCCCTCTCTGTCTATCTCTCTGTCTATCTCCTTTCTGCCTCTCTCTCACTCTCTCTGTCACGACCCATTTTCAGACTAGTGATCTGCGTACAAGGTGAACTGTCTATGGAAGCCCAACTCATCTCACATAAGTCTCGGAGATGCAGATATCCTACCCAAACGATCATTTATCAAAAACATTTGTTGAATAAAATATGATACATAAGAAAATAGCATAGATATAATACCATCAAAATAAATATAAGTAATATGAATAAAACCATCTAACATTTTATAATAGAAACTAAGTCATAACCGACTATTCGGTATGGAGCAACTAACAAAATACATATTGAGCCCGAACAAAAGGGCACTGACTAAATCTCCAGAGTGCCTCACCAAATGTTGAATGCCAACGATCCACAATCAACCAAAATACCTGAAAAATAGGAGTAGAGAGAATAGACAGAAAAGAAAGGGGTAAAAATCCCTAGTGATGAAACAACACTCCAGATTGTCTTATACGTGCCTCACAAAGACATTTGGAAAACATTTAGAAAAATTCACATGCAAATATAGATGTACATACGTATACACAGTAGATATAGTATCATAGCTTTGAAATCAGTTTTGAAATCATTCGCACTCAAAGGAGACAACAATCAGACATATTTGCAAATACTTGGCTCAACAAAGACTTAGTTTCAAAATATAAATTAGTTAAATACTTTCTTTCAAAATATTTTCTCAAAACATTTACAGAAAATAATTGTTAAAACAATTTTAGGAAAATTCCCAAAATCATTTCTAGTAAGAAGTACCAAAACATTTTCAAAGAGATTTACTTAATCTTTTCAAAGTCAAAATTTATGAGTCATTTCAGAGTCAAAATCATGTATTTCAAATATCATTTCAAAATAATACATATAGCTGATGATCACTGATCATATTTCCGAACTATATTAGAATTGTGCTGGCTAGATCAAATCAGAATAATTTAGTAACCTTAAGAGTTCAAAAAGTATCCGACTCAAAAGGGATAACAGCTGACAACCTTAGGGGCTCGAAATAGTACTCTTTATCCACCCTAAGGGTTTGAAGGCTGTAACAGAGAAGATATTGATCTCGACACATCCACGAGCATTGTAGTCCCCGTGCTCCAGCTAGATATGCCTCGCCATGCTAACAGAACAATACACCA
>CAODLS012759513.1:0-19979 GCA_948243855.1 Flueggea neowawraea
AGACCAAGGCACATGTGTAGGGGCATCTTTGGGAGATTGTTTCTATGGTTTGTGGGGGACCAAGAGGGGTATAAATGCGCATGTTTCACACCATTTTGGAATCCTTGAGATCAAGAAACACTCACCATCAAAGCTTGAAGAGCGAGAGGAGACTCAAGAAGAATAAAGAAATGGGGGCTCCTTGAAGAGGCATGTGGTCTAGGAAAAGAAACCCCCTCCCCTTTTGCTTTCCATTTCTCAATTTGTGTTTAGTATTGTGGTTTTGTTTTAAGGTTAGTTTTTATTTTTATTTTCGTTAAACAATGGTAGTTTAGTTTTGTGTTTGGAATTTGAGTTGTAATTTTGATGAATACTTGCTATATTTATGAATGTATTTTATGATTTATGTTCAATATGTGAAGTTTGATTTTTGGGTCTTGTGTTTTATGTTGTTTAGTTGAATGAATACCCTTGGATTCGATTTAACAGCTTGTTTTAATTGACTATTACTGAGTTTGATCACATTGATGGTAGTTTTGATAAACCTAGTTGATGGATCGAGAGATGAAGGCTAGGTGAGGTCCACAAGCATTGAACTTTCATGATTTAAGATAGGCATATTCTATGCATGTGAGGTGTTTAATGAAATTCCTTAAAGAACTTAATGGGCCAAGTTGGGCTAGGTGAGGTTGAAAGGACCCTCCTAGGCAATTTTAGGTACCATTTGAGTGACCTTGAGAGAGGCCTCGAGTTAGTCTTGCGGAGATAGCACTCAATCCGTAAAAACCCATTTCATTGATTTAGTAATTAGGAGTGTTTGTTTACTTCTCAACGTTTCAAATGCTTTTGCTTACTTTGTTATTTTCGTTTTATGTTTTTTTAAACCAAATCCCTTAAAACTCAAAATCTCGATTTTTATTGCTTTCTTTTGCTTTCCGATCATTAACTAGTATACGTTCCCTGTGGATTCGACACCCAAGGAGTACTCCAAGGGTTTTATTACTAAATTTATTCTCGTGAACTTGCAAGACATCGATCACCAACATAAGAGAGAGAAACTGAAAATAGCTAAAAATTCCTTCCTTAAATGTAGAATTGTAACTGAATTTATATCTTACTTATCTTAGTGAACAGAATTAAAATATAAAAATATATTATCAAAAGTTGGACGGCTCTTTTTAATTAAAGTTTTAAAATGTAGCTATTTTGTACAATTTCCTCAAGGAAATTTGCACTCAAATGATCTTGAAGATGTTTTGGCAGAGATAGAATTGGATTCATTAATCAAGAATCGTAACAAAATTTTAGTTTCTACCAAAGCCCTGAATGTTATGAGGCTTCATGTACCTCTAGGTTCACGGTTCTCAATTGGGCTTTTTATACATCTCCAACAAGATGAAAATCACAATTATTGAAATTCTGGAGAAAAATATACTATACGAATTAGTCAAAATTCTTTAAGTTTCTTATCTTTTTTTTTCTTGATTTTCAGGTTTATTTTTGTTGGAAAAAGCGGTTCGCCCATGACGAGTGAACCAAATCCGGTCAGTCAAGATATAAACTGGGACCGTGGAACGAGACCAATTGAGTTGGGCCTAAAATAGGCCCATAAGGTCTATGAGCCCATAAGGCCCAAAAGCCTATGAAGGGCTATTATATTAGATGAGAGGGAGAAGAAAAAAAGAAGAGAGAGGTGGAGAAATGAAGGGAAAAAATGGGGTGACAGGAGAGAAAATGTTCTCTCCATCTCTTTTCCTCCAAGATCTTTCCCTTCCCCCCCTCTCTCTCTCTTTCACTAGGAAGGAGGAGGAGGAGGAGAAGAAGAAGAAGAAGAGAAAGAAGAAGAAGAAGAAGAAGAAGAAGAAGCCATTCTTCTTCTTCCCCACCGAATCCTGCACTGATCCGCGTGGCATCTAGACTACAAAAAAATCGACATCGTATATGGTCCTGCTCTGTTGCTATCTTTTGCTAGAATCGAGATTAGTGAGTCGAACCTTTATTATATTGTTTATTAGTTAAACCGGTATATGATTCCTTTATTGGCATCAGAGCCAGCATGAATTTTTTTTTTGAATTTGTTTCAAAAATATTGCTAGTCTCTGTTTAGGATGCCTGCTAAATTTCTTGTTGTATTTGACTTTCTGTCTCCAATGTAATTTTTTGTTGGAATCTGTTCGAAGCTGAAAATTGAAAGTTGGAATTTCAAAATTTCAACAAAATATTTGAGATCAGCGACCTTGAAAACATAATCTGGCCAAGTTTTGTCGCAAAATTCCATCGGGAAGGTCGTCAAATAAGCGAAAACTCGAGCGAAAAATACTGAGTGGCTGCAATAGATAAATTTGTCCAATATGATCCAATAAAGCCACGTGGCGTGTTTCTATTAGCTACACTTGGACTAATCAGAATGCATGACGATTTTCATTGGTTGAGAAAAATACGCGGACCACTTAGAAATTGACAAGTTGCGCATAGTCAACGATGACTATACAACACGTGGACCTGTGAAGGTCTAACACGTGTCAGCACATGTCACGTAGCGTTGCTGACTAGACTGCCACATCATCAATTCAGACCACCCACAGAGTGCCATGTGGCAACCACCTTATTGCCACGTGTCGAAACACGTGCGGCATCACTTGGACTCTTATGACCACGTCATCACCACTTGGACCAGTCACTATCTGACAGGTGGCGTGCTGGGACACATGTCCCCAGTTGGCAGTAAAGAAGTGGATAGTGGCGTGAGTCGGCGCGTGACACTTGTCTCAATTGTAATTTTTTGCCAAATTTTCAGAAGAATTATTTTTTATTTTTTTGAAATTTTTGGTATATTTTTCATAATTTTTTGAGTTTTAAAACAACTTTTCCCAATTTATTGGGTGTATAAAAATTATTTAAAAAATGTAAAAAATGAATTTGCTGTCAAGAATTATTTTGAAAATTAGTTTTTCAAAATAATTGGTTTGAAAACATGTAATTATGGTTCTCATTTAAATAATTGGGATACGATTCCAATTATTTGGTTAATACTAAGTATGTATATACCAATTTTTATTTACAATTTATTATAAATAAACGAATGAGGTAAAACCATATTGTATTAAACAAAGTCTGAATTAAGGAAAAATTTTCACGACTCCCAAAAATGTATATTTTGGGAAGGTGGTAGTCGTGATAGGACGAATTTAATTGTGCATTAAGTGCACAAAAGGTGATGAATGTTTTATTACTTTATAAAATATTATAATGCTCATCACTGGTATTGGCTAGATTATTGGTCTATACTAAAATTTCATGGAAACATAATCTCGTAAGTGTAATAGTAAGATACTTAGAGATTCCCGAAAATAAAAAGAAATTTGTATGTCCAATATTACTCCATGATCTTGAAAAGAGATCGTGAGAAGTGGGAGATCCAATTTAAGGTCTTATGATTTATAGAGTTCTCGAAAATTTGGTGTGACCACTTATGAATTCTATTCTAACACATTGGATAATAGTCCATTGTATATCTAATTGGGAGACAAAGGTGCAGGATAAAATATTATATTCGTGTAGTATTATTGTGGGGATATTCTATAAGCATTGTTTGTGTTATATGCTACCCAATGTTGATATGTGCATGTTAACATTGAGATAAATTGTTTGGATTACATATTGGTTCAATAAGTGATGTTGATTCCATTTATTGTTATGGCTTATTATTGTGTTGATTGGCCTTAATTTAATATGCAATATTTTGTGCATTGTATATACTATCCAATTGTTGACTTTGCCTTAATAATTGAGCTGACTAACATGAATTCTCCTAAGTCAAGTGGACTTTAAAAGTGAATCCAAACAGTCATTATTTACTATCTATGAAATTAAATATAGTATAGTTGATTATTATGACTAAGATGGTAAATGTGCACGCAGTGTATATTTCAATTCAAAATTTAATAAAAGGCTATGCTAGTTAAATTTTGGTTGGATGGTAAATTTAAGTGTATTGCTATGAATTGCTTGTGTGCAACTAAGTTTTATTATTTGTCATGTTTTATGATACTCACTACTTGTTAAGTCGGTTGATGTCAAGCCATATATAGACGTATGTTGAGCTATGTTGAAGTTAGGTAGCAACAATCATAAATCCTAGATCAGAAAAATCTAGCGTGTACTCTAAGAGCAAAAGTTTGTTCCCATTGAACTTGGTTATGACCTAATTCAAGGAGGAGTAGAATTTCACTCAATACATTTTGTATCAATGTCTATAAAACGTGGAAGTGAGAAATTCCACTACTTTCATCATATTCTTAGAGTGAAAGATGATGACATCATTTGGCTATTTTGCAAGTATCAAGATGTAATCGTTTGCAAGTTACATTTAAGGAGCAGTTAGGTGGCGTCACACTAACTAAAGCTCATTATCTTTGACCATCAACACTGATATTTGTTACAAGTGCCCTAATAATGTAAGTAGAGGCGTGAGGCCTACATGATTAGAGAGTTAATGATACTAGTCATAATTTGATTAAGGACAAGGTTTAAGTTGTTAACCATTTATTGCCTAGAATTAGGAGCAAATCGAGTTGCACCTAACCCATGTTTGTCTCATGAAAGAGGCTGTGAGAAATTTGACAATGTCTAATTCTATTGGATAAATTTTGAAACAAAGGTGAGGAAAAAGGTTTAAGAACCTTAAGTCCTTAAAAAGTGATGACGAGACAGAATTTTGAGGAAATCCTTGAACATAAACAAGTTGACATTTTCTGTAAAATGTTAACTACCAAAAGACCATCACATTTGGGTTGATGCACCTTTGAGAGTATGTAGCTCAAACTCATGTCAGTGACAAAAGTTACCTTATTCGATGTTATTTATTGAGTTTCATCGTTAATTGACTGTTAATTCAATCTTAAAGATCCTCACAATGAAGTTTTGACGTGACTTCATTAGATACCAATTAGTTCTAAGATATAACAAGTTGAGTCTGCGCAAGGAACAACTTAAAAGTGGGAGTTTAAAGATTTGGCATGAATGGACTAGTCTAATTCAAAAGCTAAACCTTTCCTTGCATTGGATTCTGTCACAAACTTATTGAAATTCGCCTTCAATTTTCGTACTAACAAGTTCAGTATTTGTTAGACTGTGTTTGAATAGGAGCTACTTTGGCAATAAAAGTGGTTTCTTAGTTAAGGTAAAGTACCTAACTATTGAAAGTCTTAGTTGTTCATTCCTCGCTACTTCACGTGGTTATGAGAGATTATGTGAAGTTGATGCACACAACTCAACCATTTTGACAAAATCAAGTGCATCAATTAGCTCAAGTGGACGTATTAGGCAATTATATAAGTTCAAGTTGCCTAATCACGAGCATTGCAAAGAGGGAATATTAGAGAAGAAAACCATTTTAAAGGGCATTTTGAGCTGAATTTCCATTGATGTTAATCTATTTTTTGATGTATGATGCCAAAAGAATGAGAGGGCAAGGCTAATGCTTACTGCTTCATCACTTTAGCATATATGATTGTGGAAGGTGCGATCATATCTATTTTATTTCTTATAATTAAGAATGGTTAAGTTAGTTCTTACTTCTTATAAGTAAAGATGAGAATCAAATAAAATTTTGTGAATTGACTAAGGTCGTGAACGTCTATCAGACGAAAGCTTTGTGTGATGAAAGGGAATTGAACATAAACTATTTATTCCTATGCTCTGTGAGCAATATGCATAACGGAAAGGAGAAATGAAACTCTCCTCAATATGGTGAGAACTTGATGGTAAAGGCCACAAAGTTCAAAATCCATATGCCCTCTAAGTTTGTTACTTATATATCTCATGGATTGTGAATTGGTCAAACATATGACCTAAACCACTTGAAACCAAGAGATATATTTCCAATGTCCATGATTTCTTTGTTAATAACGATAAAGAGGCTTAAGGTTTTAGATACCTAGCTTGTCAAAATGATACATTAATCATGAGACATTAAGAATGGCATCATATAAGAAATCACATTCCTTAAAAAATAGATTTCTTAATTGGAATAAAGTGAAAAGATTTTACTTTATTTGAGACTCATGAACTAAACATCTTAGGATCACTCCATCAAAGTGAGAGAATTCTTGAATGGGATGAGGGATGAGATAGAAAGTTTAGTAATGTAAATCATTATATCACATCCTTGGGTTTTAAAATCTCAGGAGATCAATCCATTGATCCGAACAATTGTTATCTCTTTCTATGGAAAGGATGCATCGACTAGGTTTTGGAACGATTAAACTTTTATCTCATCTACCTCAAGCGTATGCGGATGTTCCTGATCCTGACTTTAGTGGGAGTAAGATTCTTATTTTCCAGTGGGAGTAGAAAACTTAAATCCAGTAGAAACATTTTAGAAAATGCATCCAGTGGGAGTTCCTATATTGACCATGAACCCAGTGGAAGCATTTTTGAAAATGAGTAAAACTAAAAGGGATAAAGTCTCACGACTAGATAAATGAAGTCTTATAATGACATGTATTCAATAAATGAATCGATCATGATCTTTTTAACAATCCCACAAGTCAAGGATGAACATATAAGTATGTTAGAGGTTCACTTATCCCAGTGAAAGTTATATGAATTAAGCAATGGAAGTGCAAATGACATTTAAGATTAAACCATGTTAAGAACTGGTTAATTTACCTAAAAGGTAAGTACATATTAGAGATAAATGGATATTTGAGCGATAAATCGAGTAAAACATCGATAATCGCCAAAATGGAATTACTCAACAAGATTGGTAAGTCCACCTTGTTGAAAGATTTGTCTTTATCAAATAGACTTTGACATTTGGACTAGTCTATATCTTGACCTACATTAGTTAGATATAGAGACTCATTTTCTCACTAGAGAATTTGCAGTAAATACCTATATAATTTACCCTAATGGTTTCATCATTCAATTCTCATTAGAGAATTTGGAGAATAAACCTATAAGGTTTAAACTAGGGGTTTCATCGTCTAAGGTATAACCTTAGACATTTTTCGAGAAAGATGCTATATTCATGTATGTTATGATAATGCCAAGGTGAATCTTGTCATTCTATCCTAGTATGGACATCACACTTTTAGCTAGGAATGGTCTAACATATTTGAATGATACCAAAGATTGGTTATGATCCAACTTTGAGATTTATAATATGGGCTGACATTGGAGTCAAACTTCAAACTTCAAGAGATCGTTTGAGTGGATTGTTATCCTTCTTTATGTGAGAGGAATCAACTAAGTAATTGAACACTTCAAAATGCAGAAATGTATAACCCATAGATATCCCATGACTAAGAGCAAGTCCACTAGTAAGTGCATAAGTCCATAAACCTATGTGAGAGGAAGAACGTGTAAGAAATATTTTTTATACAAATGTCATATGAATATCTTTTGTTATATAGAGTGTATGTGTTACTTACAAGACTATGTCTTGTAATAAACAAATTTATGCCTAGGTGTGCAGAATACCTAAAGTTTGTTATGCAGTCAAGATAGCTAGTAAATATTAACCCAACACATAAGAAAGATGTTGGAAAGCAGTGAGCGAGATACTTGGATGGTTTAGAAGCACTGCACGACACTGTGTTATCATAAGGGCTTACGATAAATTAAGAGACAATGGCTACTCCATGTAATGATGTGGACTATATGGAAGTCAATATCTGGTTATGTGTTCTTAATTTGTAGAAAAGTCACTCCACGTAATAGTGAGAAATACATGTAAGTCTGTGGCAAGAGAAGCTGAAACCATAGCTTCATTAGTTGTAGTGCAATGGGAAGGTTGGCTATATAGTGGAATAATCCACTTAGCATCAACCACCTAAAGAACCTTCAACAGTCCTTAGTAACAGTCGACCTCGGTGGCTTAAGGAACGAAAAGATCTTTTATAAATCTAAGCAAATCGAGATCAAGTATCATGTAGTCAACGACTTGGTTGCACAAGGACAAGTAAATTTGAGTACAAGTTTCACAAGGAGAAGTGAACTTGAAATGTAAGTCCATGCGAGACGTAATTATATATCCATCAACAAAAACCCATATGGAATAAATTTCTTAAGACCCGCATGACACACAAAGTGTGTAATCCCTTAAAACATAATCTTTAATAAGATCATTGTGGGCAATACACAAGTGCGAATATTAAGAGTTAACATTTGTTGTAGTGTTAAGTGTGAAAGCATATTGGATAGAGAAGTAACCCACTTACACAGGTAAAAGTTTACCTTAGTTTTCCCAGTTCGTTAGGGGAAGAACTAAGATGAAGCTGATTTTGAACGTAGAAAGAGAGCATGTTCATAATCAAGAGACATTCTTGCATTTTACAGTCGTGAGTTCATTATAAAAGAGCAAGAAAAAGTCGTATGGAAAGAAATGTACATCGTAGGATAAATTCCTATGTCGATCATTAAATGATCAGATACTAAAATTGAAAGACTTTTAGCATATTCTATCTTAAAGCCAGAAGTAATCCTGTTAAGCGTGAATTAAGGTTAGATGACGAAATGCATCGTAATCGAAGCTTATGTGTGGTGTTGAAAATGTTGTATAAACATGCAATCCTCCAATGGAAGCAAAGAACACCACAACACATGATCATATCATATGTGTTATATACACGACCATATGGATTTAAAAGATTAATAAACAATCTCACTTTTTCTAGTATGAGACCCTTCCTTAAACATGTGGTTTCTGGTATTAACTACCCTTAGAACCCTTAACAAATTCAAAACGTGTAGTTGAGTTTGGCTACTATAGCTTGTCGTTAATAGTCATGATTGATTCGACCAAGTATGACAAGCTGGGTAAGTAAACTTGGCTATGTGGATTGTCTAGTATAAGAGGGAAGTTCATTTTTAGACATTTGCATTTGTCTCATAAGTTTGCTAAGCTGACTCTCATGTACTTTGTTATATGATGTTTGAACTATGAGTAAAGCTTTCATGAGATCGAGAAGTTCGAAAGCAGCAATTATATGGTTACGAACTAAGGGAAGGCCTACATTCTAGCAGTTTGTGCTGATGTTGCATACACTTTTGGTAGAATGGAACTGTTCTGTGAGAGACGCCTTCTAGCAGGATTGAGTTAAGAGTTATTATATAACTCTAACAGGTGTATAGTAATTACGCTCTAATCATATACTGATCGCGTGGTCTATTTGCCTGTATGATGAAAGAATCGAGTATGGTTACATGAGTGCTAACCATATTACATGAGATCTTCATCATGATTAATAATAGTTCTATCATGATCCATGATGAGTTAAAGTTTTGTCATGTGTGAGTGAGAGATGTTGAAAAAAGCGGTCCGCCATGACTGGTGAACCGAACTCGGTCAGTCAAGGTATGAACTAAGACCATGGACCAAGACCAATTGAGTTGGGCCTAAAATGGGTTCATAAGGCCTATGAGCCTATAAGGCCCAAAAGCCCATGAAGAGCTGTTATAAATAGGTGAGAGAGAGAAGAAGAAAAGAAGAGAGAGGTGAACAAATGAAGGAAAAAAAGGTGAGAGGAGAGAAAATGTTCTCTCCCTTTCTTTCCCTCCAAGATCTCTTCCTTTCCCTCTCTTTCTCTCTTTCACTAGGAAGGAAAAAAAGAAGAAGAAGAAGAAGAAAAAGAAGAAGAAGAAGAAGCCATTCTTCTTCGTCCTCACCGAATCCTGCACTGATCCGCGTGGCATCTAATAGCGAAAGAGTCAAGCACTCCCGTTGACAACTCAATCATGGTTTGCTCACGAGACCAACATCGTATATGGTCCTGCTCTGCTGCTATCTTCCGCTAGAATCGAGATTAGTTAGTGGAACCTATTTATTATATTGTTTATTAGCTAAACAGGCATAGGATTCCTTCAATTTTGCTTGCATGAAATAGGATTTTTTTTCCTCTGATGTATATGTAATTTTTTTCAAAACACTTTTTTATGCGTTAGATAAATATTAAACTTCAAGGTCTACATGTTAAAAAACCCTCATACGTACTATGAAGACGATAAGTAGGAATAACATTCGAAGAGACAACGTACATATTCGAAATATTGCTAATAACTTTTTTGTGTATGATGAACGATCCTCATAAATAGCCCTGTTAAATTTGCTGCTGATTTTGTAGTGATCGAGGCTATCGCAAGTTCAGGATAGTCGATGTAGTAATAAAATATTCGGAATATTGTTAGGGTATCGTATCTACGAGGACGAGTACTAATTATGATCGATTTGAAAAAAAAACGTAAAGAATTGATTTTTGGAATAAGGTATATGAAATTTAAAAGACAAACAATAAAATAAGCGTTAGGACTTTTGAGACTCTACCAAAACTCCTATTTACTATATTTATGAATGAGTTATGGGATATTGAGTGTCCTCTCGCTATAAACGCTTAAACCTCTCTCGAGTTCATTTAGTATACATCAATGTAGCAAAAGAAACTCTTGCTAAACACAAATATGTGGCTTGGTTGGTTGGTTAATCCACCGCCAAGTTGAAACAACTATTCTCTTTTACAATTGAAAATTTTATTGAAGCAAGACAGCCGTATTTGTAATCTTAATAATAAAGAAATGGATATGAAATACTTCCACAGATTAAAAAAAAAATTATGTCCAACACAAATCAGTCATATTTACACGGCATATGGCTCAGATTCATGATAACAGCTGCAATTTACATGTTACCTCCCCTATGTGAAGCGACAAATCAATGGCGCTTTTCAAAATAAAAACTAGTACATGTCACCACGCTTCACCTAGATGCAATTTTATAAATTATTTTTTTATAGTTATTTCATATACATTATCACTGAATTTTAATCTTTTTTCATGTGGTTATAAAAATAATTTTTGAATTAATGCGATATCATTTGATTTTGATTTCATTATAAAATAGTCATTTTTAGTTATCTTATTCTTGAAATAGTTATTAAAATTTGATTCACTTCTCAGCACTATTTACTTATAATTAATTTCCGTTCATTTTTAATATAATTAATTTTAAGAAGTGTCATATCAAAATTTAATTTGTTACTGGAATGGAGCGATCGTTAACGAATAAAAAAATAACAATAATTTATAATCAAATGAACCACGCTAAAAACAATAAAATTCACTACAAAAAATTATCAATATAACTCCTATTTACTGAAATTCGTAAGAAATTTGTTCAAGTCAAAAGAATGAAAATGATTACTTTTGTAACTCGATTTAATTAAGTCATTTTCATCTTTTCACTGAGATTCTTGTGCCATTTAGTGCTAACATTGCCATCCACCGAAAGAACAACAAAGAAGGCAGACTAATGTCAGGACTTCTAGCAGGAATATTAATGTCTAGCACACAAGTCATTTTTAAACTGGGATCAAATCCGAGAAGCTAAAATATCTGACATATTCTCCAAAGGATATATTAATATAAAGTTTAATAAGAATTGCTTTGGAAAAGTTGTCTTTATTAAAGCTGATTGGAATTTGAACAAGATCTTGGTAATATCGGAGATAAGAACAAGAGAGCAAGTAACATAAAGTTAACTGTATGTATTGATTCAATTATGTACAGAAATGAGCAAAACTACACAATATAAGCCATGCAGTGACCGTGCGTCTTCGACTAAGTTAAAGTGACCAGCTTACTTTGACTACTATAGAGACTTCTGCTATACTGCTAACTGATTCTGACGACGATGGTGATTAATTACATATTAAAACTTGCCACATCATCTAGGAGAATTTTCGTTCTGTTCGCAAAGATATAGGCCTATCTTGGACTTAAATTTGAATTATTTGCATTTGCCGAACATTAGGAATATCGCTAAAGGCAAAAAGGAAAGAAATTATAACATAAGCCGATGATCTCACCATGAGTGACGAAAAACACAAACGTTACTGGGCCTGGTCACTAGTTAATGTCTTAATTTTTTTTTTATTGTTACAAACCGAGTCGAACTCTAAATTTCAGAGTCGAATATGTGCACAAGGGATATGTCTTATCATGAAGACATGATGTGGGACAGGATCCAGAATTGAATAGGAGGCTTTTCGCTGGAATTGGCAAGAAGATATTAGTGAAGTCAATTGCTTAAACTGTTCCAAATTATAGGACGAGCTTATTGCTTATTCCTTCTTTCACTAGATCTTTGTAAATAATGTGTACCTTTTTTTATATAAATTCTAACCTTCACAAAAGGGGAGATTCATCCTCATATTCATGAAAATTTTACACATCGCATGCACTGGATTCAAGATTCTATAGTTTTAGTTGTGGGTATTTAATAATTGAGATAGCTAATTTTAATCGTAATAAATGTACTTATTGCATACAGTCATCACGTTATTACGGCACAGAACAATGCGGTGCTTCCATTTTGTTTTTAGTCGCATAATTCGAAATGACTTAAGTTATATTGCACATTTAGAGATGATCAAATGGCGCTCTATTACGGGACAAAATAGGAGCTCTTGAAACCTGATGGTTGAAGGAAAATTTTGTCCACACAATTTGTAGTTATTATGAGTGAACCCTGATGTCCTTTGCTCCGGAGATGAAGAACAAAATTATAAAAGGCGAACAAAAGTATATAGGAATCATTTGATTTTGTTGCCTCGCTTTCATGAGGAATCCTATCCTTTCGGACCCATTTTAGATCGAATTAAACGGAGACATGTTATTCATCGGCTTTATATAAAAGATTATACCAGGCGAATGACGCTTAAAACTACCAAACTAATTATCATATATTAACGTTATGGCCAATTGGCCATTGCTGATCCATATAAGTCTGTTATTGGTAACCCTCCAAAGTTCGACATCGTTCAAAGTTTCAGCCCATGCATATCTTTTACATTTATGTGTGATCTAATTAATTGGAGCTGTTCTTTTTGATAATTATTTTATTTGCTGTCACAAAAAATTGAATTTTTAATATACTATTGGAATTTATTTCGATTTTAATGAGCTATAATCCTATTAGTACCTATAAATTGGAGTTGTTGATTCTAAACCATGATATATAACATGTTAATTCCCTGTTTGTGGGTACATAATAATACTTTGCCGAACTACTTTTAGAAATGGAGTTGAGAAAAGTAATTTAGAATATTGACAGTCTGCAAATAATCGTTCTTATTAAAGTGTAATTAATAATTAAATTATTGTTTGTACTTAACTGGATAATAATAAAATCCATTTTTAATTAATAATTAAACTCAGAGCCTCAAATTTGGCCTCAAAAATCGATAATTCAAGTTTTCTTTTGTCATTTTCATTTCCACTAGTTTGAGTCGTCGTTCTTGAATTCTCATTCCAGATGGGGATAATGTGCTAACGTTGCCATCCACCGAAAGAGAAAAAAAGGTTGATGCATATAATTGTTTTATTGGATAAGATCGTGTTCGTGCTGGAGAATCCATGGCCAAACTATTTATATATAGCAACTATAACAAGTCGTTTTATTTGCACATTAACCATATGTAGAGGATGATTTTTTTTTTCCATTCCAAGATAGTAGAAAATTAATTCTCAGTTATTATTGTAATCCAAAAAACAAGTTCAGTAACACGAACTATAAATTAAGTCTATTGGTGTATAATATATTAAATAACGCGGAAATTACTCTCATGCAAATTTTGAATTAATATTAGAAGGACGAAGGTATTCTTCTTTGGAAGAGTTGTATATTTTCTGAGCCAAAAAAAAAAAACTAAGAGCCAGAAAAAGACGAGTTGTATATTTTTATGACACAACTTGAATGATTTTGTGCATTGATGCGTATATATAATGGACTTAGACCATCAATTTTGATTTAATCCATTTCCCAAACAGTAGGCAATATTGCGAAATATATGTAAAGTTCATAACGTGCATCAAGTCCTAGATGACCTCATCGTGAACATTTCATGATAAATTATTGTTGAAAAAAAATAATTATTTTTTGAAGTTAACTTTAAGTTAATTAAAAAGCTATCATGATTAATATTATTTATGAGAAATAAAAATTGGTCTTAGGAAAAAATAACTTAAAGAACCCTAATATTAATTTGGACTGGAGTGAAAGTCGCGGAAGTTTGGTTTTATTAGGGTTTGAATTGAAACATTGTTGTCAGCTTTTTATCCTAAAAGTTTCTTCTTTTTTATAAGCCTAAAACTTTCTTCTTTCTACCAATCCTTTATACTACAAAACGAGATAAACGGCAAATGCAACAACATGAGGGGAAAAAAATGGAATTCTTAATTCATAATCTTGACAAAAGTAATAAGTAAGATCAAGCATCCATAATTAACATTAATTCATAATCTTAACAAAAGTAATAAGTAAGATCAAGATCAGATGATCAGTAGGAATATTAATTATCCGAAGTTAGGAATCAAATGTGAACCACAAATACTTGAACATGTCCGCACATATCAAGTGGCTATATAAAGTGATCAACATCATCACCATGTGCTAAATCACTCTCGACTCGGGTCTACGTATAAACTTACCACTGACTGATATGTCATCATCATGAGCAGCCAACAAGAATTTTGTATGGCGAGGTGTTGCAGTCACAAGACTCAAAACGAGTCGCTTCAATCCCTGAATCAGCAAAAGCTCAAGGACTTTTTCAAGCTACGTGACACCAACAATGACAACCATCTTAGCAGGGAAGAGCTTCAGAGTGCCTTCAAAAAGCTCGGCGCCTTCGTTCCTGCGGCAAGGTCCTTGGCAAAATTAACCTCAATGACCATGAGATTGACATTCTTGTCAAATATGCGATGTCACTTGGCTACTCTTTTTGTTAGTCGCTTATATGTAATAGGGAAAATTCTTGCCATGTAATTGGCAAGAATTTTCCATGTAATAGTTGTGTTATAAAATTACAACAACTGCTAATTGCCAATAAGGCCGGATCCTGTGACTCCTATCTAGCTGCATATGCAATTATTTGTATTTACTAATTTTTGCAATTGTAATTTAAATAACAACAAGTCTTTGTGTTTTCATGTACCATATTTTCTTGACTTTGCTATGATCGTATGTGAGTATGAAGTCGTGAGAAGAACAGTACACTTTTTCGACTTTTGGACAGAAGGCCAAGCTCTAATTAGATCTAGAGACAATTGTTGCAAAATTTGGATGTTCACTTAAGCCAATGAAAAAATCTATTTGACAGATAGATCATCCAGAGTCATATTCAATATGGTATAATAGTCGTGGATTGGTTTAGTATGGACATTTAAAATTCACCAAATGTTGCAATTCTTGACTCTATTCTCTTATTTAGGGCTTTCTTCCAAATTTTTTTTTTAAAAGCTTTCTTTTGAAATGAATGACGCCATCCTTACAATATGGACTTCACATGAGGCTCACGTTCATTGAAGGGAATTACGCCACATACCACCTATATAAATCTATTTACATTTTCTGACGTATTGTTTGAAAAATAAAATATTAGCATTAATTATTTACAGATTAATTCTCGACATCCTCTCCGGGGCATAGCAAAACTAGGGGACGGTAGTTATTGCTCAAGCGTTCTTTGAGTTAGCAAGAGGTTGGTTTTTTGGGGTGGGTTATCTATGTTACTCATCTTCAATGAGGTTCACATATGATAGTTCACGTGGTTAGGAATATAATTAGTTTGACATTTTTTGTCTCTAGAAAAGTAACGTTTTTAAAACGTATTATTTTTATAACTTCTATTGTAAAGACTAAAGAGACGAATTTGTGTTGAAATCCCGCTCAATTAAGCAACCATAAGGCCCAATAACAAAAGCATACACCATTGGGCTTAATCTTATTTGATATTATTCGGCTTTATAGGGGAAAAATAAAAAAAAAGAAAAAGTTAGGAATTATTCTAGTGGATGGATGCTAACTCACTAAATACTAATAAATAAAGTAATTAACATGTGCTACATCGTGCCATCCTACTAAATATTATCTTAGAGAAGGAATCAAGTAAAAAGGAAAGAGTAGATTACAAGACCTCTCTCTCTCTCTCTCTATATATATCGCCCATTACTAGTTCTCTATGCAATACATCTTTCTCACTCCTTCATTGATCACATATTAGCAAGAAATTTATATTAGATATCTATATTTGTTGCTAGTTGTGATCAAGATGCCTCTTTACGTGCCCAAGTCTACAAATCTGAGCTTCACGTTAACAGAAGGCCAGTTGAAGGCTATGTTCAAAGAGGGCGACGTTAACAGAGACGGTAGTCTGAGCAAAGAAGAAGTGAAGAAAGTGTTTGAAAAACTTGGCTCACGTATGCCGGGATGGAGAGTTTACCGTTCACTCCATCATGCCGACCGTGACGGCGATGGAACCATCAGCAAGGACGAGGTCGATGAGCTGGTGAAATATGCTGTCGAATTCGGATACGATTCTCACACAATCAAACGTAACAATTAATATGAGCATGTCTAAGTATCATGATTGTTGACGATCCATCTATTGATTGTATGTGTCTTGTATGCTTTGATTTCTAATTTTGTGATCTTTTGATAATTATGTGCAATGATCAAAACTTGTGCTTTGTAATAATGATTCAAGCATCTTCATCGGCTCTTTAGTTGTTACTGAAGTTTTATATTTGATTATTAACAAAAATATTTTGTATACGTGTTTCGTCGTCCGCTTCATGATCATATAACTATGCAAAATAACTTGTCATCTTTTAAATGGAAAGTTTAAAAAGGGAGTGTCGGGTTTAGCATAAATGATTGTTTGGGTTATATATGGATTGACAAGTTTATGGCATGTTAAAAGAACAAATTTTATAGACGAGTTGATATACGCAAAATGAATAGACGTGTTTTAATTAATTGGATTAATTAATGCGTTTAATGCGTCAAATTTTAACTTGACACAGTTAATAAATAAATCTCTAACTTTAATCAAATCTTTGTATTTGGTTTGCCTCATTTATTTCTTTGTGGATGGGATGAATAAAAAATTTTTACCCACAAAAAAAATTAATTTTATGTATTTTGTTTTGTTATTTTATAAATTTTATTTATCTTCCTTTTTTAATTATATGTATGATTTATTATTTATTTGTATATTTATTTGTAATAATTTGATAAGTAAATTGATTATATTTTGATTTTATTTGACTTTTTTTATTTTTTGTTTATTTTTATAAATTATATGTATAACTATTGGATCATCTTCTTAAATTATTTACGTCTTATCAAATCTGTTCTGTAAGTTATACATGTTCTATTGTGTTAATATAGTTATAAACAAATTAAATATATGGTGTCTTATTAACGGAACCGAACAAGACAAGTTACTAAATAATTGGCTACGTAGTTCTTATTTCTTAGAGTTAATTTTAAATGTAGAGCCTATATACAATGTGCTTTACTAGCGGCTGCGTCCGTCGCCGTATGTGGACGGTGCGATCCATGTTGCATGTGTTTCACCACTCTACTTTAAAAATCTTAGCCCATCATGTAAGAGTTAAATAATACTTTCCATGGCATGTAATTAATAGCAAGTGGGCAAAGAATCAGAGCTTTGTTTGGGGACATTTCACAATTGAATCAATACCCTATTATTAGCATATCAATGGTGTTGTTTATTCTTCGCTAGCAATTTCAATTAAAATAGATAGTATCATTAATTATACAGAATAAAAATAAATATCCTCTTCGATATTACTCTTTATTCAATTTTTTATTTTGTTAAAATTCATAAAACATTTAAAAGTGATTGGTAAAAGAGAATAAAATATATAAGAAAGAGGAAATTTCATTAATAATAGACCGAATAAAGAGTTAGTTTAGACTCAATAAAAATAGTTAGTCAAAATCACTCTTTATACTCCCTCCAGATCATTTCAACTATATATCATTTAAATTTTTGACACACAATTTAAAAAATAATTAATATATCTTAATTTTATGCTAAATTAACTTTTATAGCCTTTTACTCAAAAATCCAAAAACTTTAAATACATTTTTGAGAAATGTGGAATTTAATGTTAAATAGGGGTATAAGCGTAACAAAAATAATTAATGCTCTTTTGAAAACATTAAATGATACTTTCTCCATTCCTTAAATAATACTTTTTTAGATAAATTATTTTTTACTAAAATAAGTAATATTTTATAAAACTAATAAATTTTTTATTAGTTTCTTTCATAATTTTTCATCTGTTAAATGACTTTGAACAACTTCATCTGAATCACCTCTACTAAAATAAATAAGATTAATATAGTAAATTATCACTATAATTAATGTAGTTTAATTATTTTCTTAATATGTGTATCAAAATCTTAAAAAACATTATGTGAGAAATGAAGGGAGTACTTATTTTGAATTTCTTTATTTGCTAAACCAACACTTATAATAGATTGAAAGGAGTATTATTTTTAAAGATAAAAAATAAAATAAAGAAAAAATTAGAGATACTTTAAGAAATAACTTTTTATTATTAAAAAAACAAATTAAAAAGACTATCGGATATGCCAGTAGAGTTGCTACTTTGCCTTCTCCAACATTTATTAGCCATATTCTTGGCAATCATTTTCTTTTTCAACCCAGATTCCCATGCTGCCATTCATTGTCGAATTCGATTCCCCATCTCCTTCCATTCGTCTAGGTCTGCCTCTGATGATTCTTCTACATGAAAATCCATGTACTAATTATATTTATTCGGTAATATTAAAATAAAATTCACCGCTAATAATAAAATGGGGCAATTACTTTAATATCCATAAGTTATACTGTAATTTCTTATTCAGATCATCAGTTTTAAAAAGTCTTCTATTAGGTTCTACTTGTATACAGTGTCAATTCAGAATATATATTTAATACATATTCTTGATATCACAAGTTCTGCACAGAGTATTTATATACAAACTGAAAAAAACAAATACCAAAATTAAGTATTAAACATCTGTTATGTGCTGATATTGTATACAAATAGGAATCTAATAGGAAACTTTTTAAAACTGAGAACTGAATAAGAAATTACAGTATAATTCAAGAATGCAAAAATATTTTCCCTTAATAAAATCTTAAATGTAAATTACTAATTACTCCAAGAATAGAATTTGCATTAATTAGTCTCCTAATAGTGTATATTGTAATTGTATTGAGTATAACTATGTCATGTCATCACATGTTATATGGTTATAAGTTACATGAACATGCTAAAAATAGAATTAGCATTAATTATTGTCACAATCGTGTATATGTAACCACATTTTGGTGTTAGATACTCCCCTGGACGACATTCTAGTACAATGCAACGTGCTTTTCACCATTTCTTTCCACTTTTATTTGGACCAATGAAAAATTACAGTGCATTTTTTTCTTTTTTTATGTTGCACCCGGTATCTTGGACTGTTCCACATTATGTTGAGAAAGTTTAACAGGCTCCGACTAATCCAGATTTGAAAACTTGATAGATATCTTAAAGGGTAAAATCTTTACCACCAACGTTGCTAATCACAAGGAATATACATGAATGAGTCTAGGCACGCGCCCACCTATCCATGAGGTTCTGAAAACTGCTTACACTCATGGAGTAAAGCACAACACTATACAATACATCTGTGATTCAACTACTTTTGTACATCATCTTCTATACACTACCTCTTCGAGCTAATTCGAGCTAACAATTCGTTAATCAGCCCCTGGCAAAGCCATTTTACTGGGACTGTCGTCATCTCCAGCCGCTTGCAACCTGCAAACTTACATCACGACGTGGTTAATTTGGAGCAGTCTGCCCTGAATTTGTTAGGAAATGTATGTGAACTTCAGCACAAGCATTTTTAGGTAGAAGCTCTATCAATCAACTGCCATGAGCAGGTTTAAGACAACAAATTTACAGAAACTTCATGCAACAAAGTTGGTAATCAGCCTATGGCAGTTTGGTACGAAATTCTTATGTAATTTCAGTTCCTAAAAAAAGCAACTTCTTTACTCCTTGCCGTCAAGGTCGTTGCAGGTTTAGGAAATCAGTTTACCAAAATTTTCAACATAAGAACTGTCCAA
>CAODLS012759578.1:0-12683 GCA_948243855.1 Flueggea neowawraea
AATAGTCATGAACCAACCTTCGCAGAGCAGAGTATAGCATTACTACAATCTAATCCAACAACCTACAAAGAAAAAATAGCCTCCATGAGTTTCTAAATAATCACCAATAAAAACATCTCATTTTGACTGTAAAGGAGCAGAATTACTAGGTCCAATAAGGGGACTCTAACTAACATAACTTCAGTAAAAAAAATCAAAGAATATACAATATGAGCAGAAAAACTGATGTGCATATTGGCTGTTTTAGTTACCACAATTCTGAAATTATCAATTTGGAACAGGATCGTGAGTATAGGCTCTCATCAATGTTTCATGAACTTTTGACCATTTCTTTTGGGATCTCTAATTAACATGCAGAAATCAATGAACTAAGAAACCAATAAAGACTTTAAAATCATAACAGCTTCCCGACTAGTAAAACAAATACAGATACACACCCATTAAACAAATGGAGTTCTTCCATTTTGTGCACCAACCTCTTCAATCTCACGGAGTACACGATCTGGCTCAGCCCCAGGAAGATCTATTTTGTTCAAAACCTGTTCTTACACATGAGAATGCTCAATTTGAGTCAAATTAAGTCCATATTCTACATATTGTGAGAAATGATAAATGAAACGGTATTCTTGAACATTTTGCCGAATTAGCAGCTCAAATGCCATGCTTACAGGAATTATTTCTAGGTCATTCTCCATAGCCAGATAAACATTAGCCAGAGTTTGTGCTTCCACTCCCTGTAAAAAACAAACTTCCTCTCAAGATTTTAGCATTCATGTATTGGCACATAAATAACGTGACAACAAATTCAGCCACTTCAAAGAAGAAAAGTTAGAGAATTCCATATTACAACAAGAGAAAGGCATGTCTATCGATTTGTGATCTCTATTACAAAGGAGAAAAATTCAAATTCATACACAAGCAAATCAGGAATACAATTAAAAAGAATTACCTGAGACGCATCAACCACAAGGAGAGCACCCTCACAAGCAGCAAGAGAACGAGAAACCTACGCACAGAACAAAAAAAATCTAAGCAATTAAAACTCAAAATACGAAGCCAAAACGTGGCTTGGGCATTACCACCCCCGCCCCCCGCGCGCCGATTCATGCCTAATTATTGCATTACTAGCTGCTCGCACATTGATCAATACCCACCAATTCATCAATTGAGAGTCTGAGCCATACCTCGTAAGAGAAGTCAACATGGCCAGGAGTATCAATAAGGTTAAGACAAAATGGTTCTTTGTCATACATATAACGCATTCGAGCTGCCTGCACTCAATCATTACAAAAACCACATTAAATTATCAAAAACGAAAATTTAATTTATTTAAATTTATTCGAGTGATACTCAAGTTCCACCTGGAGCTTGATAGTGATGCCTCGCTCTCTCTCCAAATCCATGTTATCCAGAAACTGATCCTTCATCTCTCGCTTCTGAACCGTACCAGTCATTTCGAGCAACTTATCTGCCAGCGTGGACTTTCCGTGGTCTATATGCGCTATTATACAGAAATTCCTTATATTCGATATTTGAACCTGCACTTCATTAATTTTTTTCCCTATTATTCAACTGAAGAAGAAGCAGCTTCTAGAAGAATATTTTTCTTTTCAAACTAAACAAACAAATGGCCTTTAAAAGATGGTCCTGGCCGGCTCAGGCAGTGAGGTCGAGGTCGGAGACGTCGAGAGAGGTCTCACAAAGGAGGTGGAGAGAGGACATTGAACTTGGTATCTACAGAAAGATGAAGAAGAAGGGAGCAAGAGTGTAGAGACAAACGAGGAGAAGTGGAGGTTGTAAGGCTGTGAGAGGCGACAAGCGATAGCGGTAGTGGTGGTGGTGGTGGTGGTGGATAAAAGGAGTGAGTGGGGAGTAGTAGAAGAAGACATCAAATAGATTTTGCCTTTATCTAGGGTTTTACAGGGGGAACCAAATTTTGTAGGGATTTTTTTAGTTGAGTTGGAGGGATTTCTTCTATTTGTTCATAAAGCTGATGAAATGGTTGATCGAGTTCTTGCAAGTGCACAAGAATCGATGTAGTTTTACCAAGGAGTTTTTCGAGGGATATCGAACCTAAGGGAGCTAGTACCAATGATGATCAATTTGTAAAAGAAAAACAATAAATAACATGATTGGGTTTTTGGAGTTTTTGATTAATAAAACACAAGATCAATAAAGGCAAGAAATTAACAAAGAGAATAGATAGTAAATTAATAATAAAGCGTTAGGAATTTCGAGATTTCAACTAAAGACTCATATTTGCTAGATTAATGAATGAGATTATGGGATTGAGTGTTCTCTCACAAAACTCACTTAAAGTCTCTCTCAAGGTTATTTAAGCTACGTCTACATTTATTAGAAGGGTCATATCGGCATCAAGTAACTAAACTAAACTCTTTAAGCAATTGGGGAATTTCATCGAACACGTCACATGCATAGAATATTTCAATCCTAAATCATGTAAGTTTAATACTTGTAGACCTCACCTAGCCTTCATCTCTTGATCTATTAACTAGGTTTATCAAAACTATCATCAAAGTGATCAAGCTTATCAATAGTCAATCAAAACAAGCCATTAAATCAAATTCAAGGGAAAACATCAATTATAAAACATAAATAACAAAACTCATTAAACAAAACTTCAAATATTGAAAATAAAACACAATACTCATTCATAATCATAGCAAATATTCATCAATAGTGTACATCTCTAGGTCCTAACAACAAATGTAAGCTACCATGATTAACATAAATCAAAAGTAACAATAAAAATAAACATTAAATATGGTAATAATCTAAAAGGATGAAGAAATAGGGGAAGGATGGAAGCCAAGACGTCTCTTCAATGTAACTTTGAAAGAGATGCCCAAAACCTTCACACTTCCTTTTTAATTCTTCAAACCCTAATCGGAATCCTAAAAGATAATGTTTTTAATGATCTAAGAGAATGTAGATAATGATTCATAAATGGGAAAATAGGAGGAGTATTTATAGCCCCATACATGTGCCAAAATCCTACATAAAATTCTACCAAAAGGGCCCCTCGTATGTGCCTTTGTCCCCACAAGCTTTTTCTTCCCGTAATTGACGTTTTCTTTGACCTCCAGGGTGTCACTGTGGTGACGCATTTCTTCCTTAAAATTGTGACTTTGTTTTGCTTTTCACAGCCAGGACACATGTGACCACAGTCATGACAAGCCTTTCCACCTTGGAATCTTCATTTTTTTCATGTTTTCTTGAGTTTACTTAGGCCTTTCTATTTTGAATTATGCCTCCACCTTTTCCAACTCATTTTCTTCAATTTATATCATCCTACAAATATTGCAAACATCATTTTAAATTCATTATAAAATCATGATTTGTAGAACAAAAACGTATGAATGTTTGCTTGATTTACTATGTAAATTTAGCATACATCAAACTCCTCCACACTTACTCGTTTGCTTGTCTTCAAGAAAACCAATTCAAAACCTGGGAAAAGAATACAATTTAAATCAAATAGGTTAGAGAAATCTTATATTATGCAAGTATGCAAGTTAAATAATCAAAAGAGGAATGCAATGTTATTCATGATTCACCAAAAATCAAACTTTGGCATTAAGAAGTGGCAATTTCAAGAGTTTATCCATTAAATTCCCTAGTCCATTGGCATCTATAAGGTGTATCTCCCGTATTGCTAAGTTTTTAACAAAAACAATTTATTTGTTTTAGAGTAAACTTGGCCTCATTCATTCACTTTGCATTCATAAATTCTTTCTTTCATATTTCCTTTCATTACACTATCCATTTGATTACCTTCCTCTTATTTTTGGGTGCTACAAATGTAATTAATGAATTAAGGACCCCTGTGTTTCCACTTATTTATTTATCAAAGAGGGATACTTATCATTTCTCCCTGGAGGTTGGGACTCCATGCACTTAAGTCATTTATGTTCACCCTAAAAAAGAGAAGTTTAGTTATTTCAAACATTCAAAATAAGCAACTTTCATTCAATTAAAAGCCAAGTCTACTCCAAAAGTTTTTTAAACATAATTCAATCATTTAAGAATATTTGTTTAAAATCAACTTAGCAACAAGCTTGAAAGACTTTTTTATGCCCCCTACTAATAGACTAAAGTTGTTGATAAACAAACTCTCAACTTTGCAACTTAAAAATGTCAATTTGAGGTTCAAATAACTGACAAATAACATTTATTCCTCAATTAATCATGTTAAAAATATACTTACACACAAAAAAATTCCTCCAACAAATTCAATTCAAATTCATTCTTTTCAAATTTGATGCATTTTAAAAAAATCAAGCAAAAATTTCAAACATTTTGAAGCAAAATCACACACAAGAAAAGAGTGTATAAGAAATTAAACAAGCAATCAATAAACTCCTCCCCCACACTTATTTTGAACATTGTTCCCAATATTCAACAAAGTAAGGCTGGATCATCCCTAATAAGAGCAATAAACACGGGGACAAGTCCAATTTTCAACATTAGGCATTAAAAATAAAGAATGATAGGGTTAAGAAAACTTATTTATTTTCCGCTTTGCTAGCATTTGCTTCTTCCTTGAATGCACGGTTCCATTTTAGGCATGAGACAAGAAAAGTAAGTGGACACAAGTATATGGGCATGATATAGAGTAATGAACATGAAGGCATAAAACTCACTCCTACTTGCGTTTATTCAATGCAACATAAAAGACACATGCATAAAGTAAAGGGTACATTCATTGCTGACATAAAGTAGTTTAACATCATTTCACACAGTGTTGTTAGATCTATTTGGGAGGCCAAATAGTCCTTGTGGTGGACTTCTTGTATAGTCTCAACCCCTTTCCATTGACAGTAATTTGTTTATGATCATTAACCAAAATGTCAATGGCACCACATGCATGAATTTTTGAAATTAAAAATGGACCACACAATGGAATTTTAGGGTTCCAAAGAACATGATTTTTGGGTGAAAAATAGTAAACTTGTTGACCTTCAAATAACTTACCCTTAACAATAAAAAAATCACATTCTTTCTTGGTTTTATCATTTATGCCCAAACCCTTTTTCCAAATTATTAGCTTCCTTTGCACTTGGTGTACTCTCTTGGTTTTGCTCTTTTGGACGCTCTCATGGATTTTTATTAGGTTCTCCCTTTCTCTCTTTGACACTTGAGGGTGTTGGTGTGTGATTTGTAGACATGCTGTAAGTCCCAAGTATGAAATGACAATCCAATAGGGGTGAATTTGATTTCTAGCTAGTTAAAAACTTTGTTAAAAATATTTTGCAAAATAGAACAAATAACTAAGTTCTTTTAAACCAAAATAAAATTTAAATGCGCAAGCAACTTAAAACTAAAGATCCAATCCTCACACAATAATATAAATCAAATGCAAGTCAAAGTAAATAAAAGAGAGTAATGAAAGAGAGCACAAATCTGATTTATAGTGGTTCGGTCCTCTTTGACCTACATCCACTCCTCTAGATCCCCTAGAGAAGTTTACTCCATTATCTCCTCACTTTCGGGTGGACGAAAACTGTTTACACTACATATTTGTTAGGGATCAACAAGCAAACTGTTACACCTTATTTTTGTGGGCTCAACAAGAAAACCAAATCCCTAATTTTTTCGGACTCAACTAGAAAATTGAAACCACTTGTTTTCAGGATAAAACAAGCAAACCAACCCTCTAGTTTTGTGGGCTCAACTAGAAAATCGAACCACTAGTTTTTGTGAGCTTAACTAGCAAATTGAAACTCTAGTTTTCTAAGGCTCACTAGCAACCGCTCTTATTTTTCTAAGGCACAACAAGAAAACATATCTACCACAAGAAAACAACCTTTCCTGTTACAAAATCAACCCAAAGATATAACAGATTTGAAGCTCATACAAACCCAGAAATTTGAAAGCAACTAAATAGCTCAAATAGGTTAGAAAGGCAGAAAAGAGAGATAAATTGTATAGAAATTCTTAGCAAGGGTATCTCTTACTTCTCTTTTGTCCTGATACGTCTATTTATAGCCACTTGTAAGAATATAGTCGTTTGAGCCTCGAAGTAGCCGTTGTGAAACAAATAGAAAATCTATCCAGTAATGACGTCACCATATACTATGTACGTAGCCACCATTTACGTGCGTAGACTTTGATTCAACTGAGTTATGTCCACTTTGATCTTCCTTCTATGTGCATTACTTTAAACAAAGTATTCTATGCATTGGATAAATTGGCATCTACATGCCTTGTACCCGGTAGATGATCTACGTGCTTTGTACCATATTCTGCGTGCCTTGCTATAATTTCTAGAATATGCATTTTCACCTAGACATTTTGGTATATGTGTTGCTCCCTTTTCTACGTTCGTTCTCAGATGTTCAAGATTGAACCGTAGCTTCTTCACGTGACTTGTGTCAGAGAATATTTGAAATTCAAATTCCAATGAGCATCTTGGCTTTGTCCTCATCTGATGTTCATCTACGTGCGTTGTACGCGTAGAACGACTTTTCAAAGATCACGCCTTTAATCCTTCTACTAGCCTTTTTGCACCCTTCTACGTGATTATCAATTGATTCTTTTATCTCCTCTGAACACTTGCACAACTACGTGTGTAGCATGTTCCTCTGCATGAGTAGTAATGAGTTTGATGCCCACTGCCTTCTCGAATGAACAATCTACACGCACTAATCCCTTGGTACGTGCATAGTAGTCAATCTTCATATGGTCAATGTGCTTAGATTGGATTTTTAAGTGCTTTATGGTCAGATATCACCAGGTCTGCAACTTTGCACCTCTTCATCGATGTTTTGCATTCATCATCATCAAAACCAAACTCAACACATGCAACAAGACTCTACTATTTTAGAATCATCATTAAGATACTCAAGTGATGGAATTTTTAAATTGCTAAAAATGTTAAAGTCTTGTGTTTTACTCCCCACACTAAATGTCAATTTCCCTTTGTTCACATCAATTACAGCTCCCACCGTTGCTAAAAATGGTCTACCAAGTATAGTGGGAAGCTCTAATTCATGATCCATTTCAAGCACATAAAATTCAATAGGAAAGTTGTCACGACCCGTTTTCGAACCATGACCGGCGTACGAGGCGAACCATTTGTGGAAGCCCGACCCATCTCGTACAAGCCTAAAAATTCAGACAACTATCCAAATTCATATTAGTAGATGGCTAATTAATCATATTAAAAAGCTATACAAATATGAAGTTTTAGAGAAAAAAAATTAATATCCCAAATATCAAAACATAGTTATAATATCAAATACTAAATAATTAATTTAAATAAAACCGTTAAACAATATTTGTTAAATACAAATCCATAACCCACTAACCGGTGTGGAGCAACTAACATAATAGAAAACTCGACCCAAATAATAGGTCACTCACTACTGACAAGCACACCTTACTAAACGTGGAAGATCGAACGACCATTATCAAAAATACCTAGAAGATGAAGTAAAAATAAGCAAGGAAAAAGAAGGGGTAAGAACCCAGTGAGAGATAACACTCCATAGCGGCTCTAGGCTTCAAAAAAAATATTTCAAAAATAGTTCAAAAACATCACATGAAGATGTAAGTGTATATATGTATACACACTATATATAATAATAATATTTCTAAAAGTCATTTTGAAATCCTTCACAGACAAAGCAGACAACAAGCAGTCACCCGAATTGACTAAATCAATAAATTAAATAAAAATATTTAATTTCCAAAATCTGAAAGAGTCAAAATATTTCCCTTTCAAAAATATTTTCTAAAAATCACGTTTATTTTTCAAAATATTTCAAAGAGGAATACCAAAAGTTTAACGGGATTAATGACCATATACGTAGAGTCAACCGGACTCGGTAATAGCCACTTAGGCACCATGGTACATCCACTAAGGCGAGGATTAGCCATTTGAAATCCATTACAAACAGTTATTGCCAAAATTATAATAAATATTAAACATAATATTTATTTCAAAAACCATCAAGGATTCCACAATAAAGGTTTTCACGTAAGTCAGATTTTTATGATTTTATATCCTTTAATTATTCCAAATTTTATGTCAAGTCCAGACATGGCAAAAATAATCTGAAGTTGTCATCTACTCACCTGGACACCAAGCAAATAATCCAGAGCACAATCCACCGGTGAATTACTGGTCTCCTCGGAAACTAAGCAAAGCTAGAATAGACATATCAAAGATAAATCAAACATGATATTGTGGTTGTATCGTAATGCATGTAAATGCATATGCAACCCAAATGCTCGGACAAATCCTAAACCCTTTTTTCGAACCAAACCCTAACATAATAAATCAAATATTACATCTAGGTGGAAAATTACACTTTTGTTCCCAAACTTTGGAAAATTTCGAACAAGTCCCTAAAATATCTCAACTTTCTATTTTGGTCCCAACTCTCCAAAATAACATATTAATCCTGATCGAATGTCAAAATATCTAAATTAATCCTTAAACATATGTAAGATTATATTCTAGTCCCTAAATGGCAAATATCTCATTTGGTCCTCAATTGGCAAATTATCCAAATAATTCTTAAATCCTATTCAACCAATATAAATAAAATCTAAATACCCACATTGGTTCTAATCAACCTTAGAAACTTAAATCTATAATTGGTTTCCAAAAAAAACTCAAAATCCTCAAAAAATAAGACAAACCCAAATTAAACCCTAGACCAAACAATAAATAATCAAATCTCGTGATTTCAAGCTAGATGTATGTTTATCTAACCTCTAAAAATAATAATATAACATCCCCAAGCATCCATTTTATCAGAATCATCCAAAAATGCATACTCATTTCAAATTTGGCCTAAATGAGAAATGCTAGATTCAAGAGAAAAAAATGAGTTAATAAGAGGAATGGAAGGTCGATCTTACCTCAAGAGATGCCTAGAAGTGATGGACAAACAATGGGGAAGTGATTCAGATGAGTTTATGAGAGTTTGGAGTGAAAAAGAGTGAGAGTTGAACTGAGTCAGTGAAGCGTTTTCATAGATCTACAACACGTTAGTCGATTACCCAACCTCGCGAGTCGACTACCTAAGAACATACCCCACTAGTCGACTACCCAATTGGTTAGTCGACTACCCATTAGTTGACTGCCCAATCCATGGGTTGACTGGTGAAGGCTGAAACTTCACAAATTGATCTCTTTCTCTTCTACCATTCAATCCAATTGAATACCACCAAAACCAAAGTTCATAACTCATTCCAAAACATTATCAAACATCCAATTAACATCTCAAACACCTATTCATCATCTTCAAACATTAGATCAACATTTAAAACAACAAAAATTTGAATCAAAATTAAACGAGGTCAATAAAAAATTAACGGCGTTCAACAAAAGACCTTGCTGAAACTCAACGGAATGCTACAGAGGAATTTATCAGAATGAGTGGGGTATTACAAAAGTAAAAATTACCAACCTTTACCAAAACATTTTCCAAAATTTCCAAAAGATGCTTGAAGGAACAATCGACAAGGTTATTGGCACAAGTTCTCCAATCTAGAGCTTTTTTAATATGGATGAGGGCATGAGGTTTACCGAGGCTCCCAAGTCACACAATGACATCATGATAGTCACATTCCCAATTGAGCAAGGAATTGTAAAACTTTTTGGATCCTTGACTTTGGAGGTAGCTTATTTTGCAACACCGCACTACATTCTTAGGTTAGAGCAACCGTGACATAATCCTCTAATTTCTTTTTGTTTGCCACAATCTCCTTTAAAATTTTAGCATAATGAGGCATTTGAGCAATGGCCTCCAAAAAGGGTATGTCAAACTCAAATTTCTTGAACATCTCAAGAAACTTCTCAAAATCATTGGCTTAGGTGTTGGCCTTCAACCGTTGAATGAATGGAATAGGAGGCACATAAGGTTTCACTTCATCCTTTTGGTTAGAAAAGAGCTATTTGTTTGGCACTTTTTCCTCCTTATCCTTCCTTTCATGCTTGTGTTCTTTCACCACAATTTCCTTGCCCTCATCTCTTCTAGGTATCTCCCCTACACTTGGCTCCTTAAGCTCTTTCCTACTCATCAAAGTAATAGCCATGACACTCTTCTCGGGCCACTCCATAATTCATCTCATTATGTCTCATCACTCCATAAAAACTACATTGCTCTTTAACCTTGGCATTGGCATCAAGCAATAAATTCATCTTCCTTGACAACTCATCAACCATTGAAGCTAAATTGGGAGAAGTTGAAGAACTTATCTCATGTATAACGGTTCATCTTCCCCTAACTACCTTTTATTGGGAATTGGTGGCCAACATCTCATATATATCATAAACCTCTTTGGCAATCTTGTCTCTAAAATAGCCACCAGTGGCGGTATGCATAAGTGTTTGCCCATGCATTGTTAATCCATCATAGAAAAATTGTGCAAGCAACACCAATGAGAATTGATGGTGAAGGCATTGACTTAGGATCATCTTGAATCTTTCCCATGCCTCACAGAATGGCTTGTTTTCCAATTGAGAAAAATAGCATATTTTGTTTCTCAACTCCACCATCTTTTGATAAGAGTAGTATTTCATCATGAATTTCTCATAGATCTCCTCTCAAGTACCAAGTGACCCTTCCAGTAAGTTGACCAACCAATTTTTCGCTCTATCCTTCAGTGTATATGGAAAGCACATCATCTTTAGCTCATTTTTTTATAACCAATGTAGAGGAAAAGTTTGTATGGTGGTGTAAAACTCCCTCGAGAATGTAAGCGGATCCTCCAAAGGCAACCCATTATATGATGGCAACATAGTAAAATGTACAGTGTTTAATTAATAGTTTCTAGTCGCCGGGCTCAATTTAATACATGAAGGTAATGCTCTAATTACTGGCCTTTATATCTCTCTCATATTCATCTGATCCGGTAATTGGTTCCCAACAACACCTCCTTGAGCTTGCTCAAATCTAGCCTCCTCAACCCCAACTTGAGGTATAGTTATCCCTTCCATCATTGCCCTCATTTGGTTAGCTTGATTTTCCCTCAAAACCCTTTCTATTTTCAGAATCAAAGGGATAACCTCTTGATTCTCCAAGTACTGAGTGCGTATCAAAAGCATAAACACCTACAATTGCAAAGGAGAAAAACAATTAGAAAAATAAAAAAAAATATCACAATTAGTAGCGTCATTCTCCGGCAACGATGCCAAAAACATGATCAAGTTCTTGCAAGTTCACAAGAATCGATATAGTTTTTACCAATGAGTATTCCAAGGGATATCGAACCCAAGGGAATGAGTACTAATAGTGATCAATTCGTAAAAGAAAAACAATAAACAACATGATTGGATTTTTTGAGTTTTTGATTAATAAAACACAAGATTAATAACGGTAAGAAATTAACAAAGAGAAAAGAAAATAAATTAATAATAAAGCGTTAAGACTTTTGAGATTTCAACTAAAGACTCTTATTTTCTAGACTAATGAATGGGGTTTTGGGATTGAGTGTTCTTTCATAAAACTCACTTAAAGCCTCTCTCAATGTCATTTAAGTCATGTCCACATTTATTAGAACGGTCTTCTCAGCCTCAACTAATTAAACTAGACTCTTTAAGCAATTGGGAAATTTAATCAACACCTCACATGCATAGAATATGTCTATCCTAAATCATGTAAATTTAATGCCTATAGACCTCACCTAGCCTTCATCTCTCAATCCATTAACTAGGTTTATCAAAACTATCATCAAAGTGATCAATCTCAACAATAGTAAATCAAAACAAGCCATTAAATCAAATCTAATGGCAAACATCAATTATAGAACATAAATCACAAAACCCATTAAACAAAACTTTAAATATTGAACTTAAAACACAATACTCATTCATAATCATAGCAAATATTCATCAATAGTGTACATCTCTAAGTCCTAACAACAAATCTAAACTACTATGATTAACATAAATGAAAAGCAACAATAAAAATAAGCATTAAACATTGTAAATAATCTAAAAGGGATGAAGAAATAGAGGAAGGATGGAATCCTAGATGTCTCTTCAATGTAACTTTGAAAGAGATGCATAAAACCTTCAAGCTCTCTTTTTAATTCTTCAAACCCTAAATGGAATCCTAAAAGAGAATGTTTTTAGTGATCTAAGAGAATGTAGATAATGATTCCTAAATGGGCAAATAAGAGGAGTATTTATAGCCTCATACATGTGCCAAAACCCTACATAAAATTCTACCAAAAGTTCCCTTTGCATGTGCCTTGGTCTCCACAATCTTTTTCTTCCCTTAATCGACTTTTTATTTGATCTCCATGGTGTCACAGATGTGAAAAATGAGTGTCACGGCTGTGACACTTTTTTGCCTTAAAATTGTGACTTTGTTTTGCTTGTCACAACCTTTCCACCTTGAAATCTTCATTTTCTTCATGTTTTCTTCAGTTTACTTGGGGCCTTTTCATTTTGAATTATTTCTCCACCTTTTTCAACTCATTTTATTCAATTTATATCATCCTACAAATATTACAAACATCATATTAAATTCATTATAAAAGCATGATTTGTAGGACGAAATCATATGAATTCTTACTTGATTTACCATATAAATTTAGCATACATCAATGGCCGAAAGTGGTGGCGGTAACAGCTCGCCAAATTGAAGATCTACTACTAGAAATTCTAACTTCAATATTCCAGGATGCAAATAAGCAGTTTG
>CAODLS012760291.1:0-18120 GCA_948243855.1 Flueggea neowawraea
TAATGTCAGAACATACTTCTAATTCTTGTGTATGCACCTATTGTGTGTTCTGCAATGTTGCTGACGATTCGCTTGGCATCCTTTGTAAAGTTGGAAGTGATGCTGATTGATTAGCTAGTAGCTGCATTTGAGTTTTTTGAGTGGATACATAGATTGGATATGTTGTAGCTTTTGTTGTTTCTTTTCTCACTTCAAAGTAAAATTGGAAACTTTCTTCATAATCGATTGTCATTGGTTCAGAAGCTTGAACAAGTTGGAACTGTATAACCATTTTTCCTTGCTGGTTTACATGTAGTATTTTTTGCAGGATTGCACCAGATCATTGTAAGTGCTGTCAGATTCAAGAATTGCGCCTTTCTTATTAAAATTGGTGAAATTCCAATTGTCATCCCACCATCCATCGTAATAAACCAGAACAGGTATGCGCTTCATCTCTATTTTTAATTAAAACAAAATTGTATTCACTGCGGTTAGATAAATAGAAATTTAATGTTCAACATAGAGTATAAAAACAAAATGAATTTTGGTATAGTTTTTAGTTTTAGTTTGTATAAACCTAACATAAACATATTATAAACTAGTTATGAACCTAATAGTTTAGTACCAACCTACATTAATACGAGCACTATATTTGGTGCATAACAGGTATATTCACCAGTTTGATCAAATTGTTGAATTTCAAATTTTTATACAAAGTTTTATTTTAATGAAATTGAACAAGTATTTTTCATCTCTGTTATTAATAAAAAATTGAGTAAAAACTAAATTAATTTTTTGATTTATTGATTTAAACATATTATAAGCTAGATATGGAAGTAAAAATTTAGTACAAATGTGCATGAACATATGCATTAGATTTAGTGATTTAATGTTCCTCAAATAGTGAAAATACATATAAAATGTAATATATGTATTTTTGTGTAAAATCAATCGTGATTTCTGTTGATTAAAACATAATGTAGGAGTTTTTTTTTGTGTTATGAATTATTTGCGTAATGTAGATTTTGACTTATGATTTGTTTGTAGTGAATTGCTTTTGTTTTTCTTTTCCTTCTAGTTCCACGATCTGTTGCTTTGTTTGCTCTTTTTTTTGTTGAAATCTTGTTTTTGATGTTGAAATATGTTCTTGATTTTTCTGTTGAATGTTGATTTGTTATCTGTGGCAGGGAATTGGCAAAAACAAATCTGACATCTTGCTATGTTTTTGCTGTTTTGCAGCTCGTAGTAATTTATTGAGGGTGGCGGCTGCTTTAATTGATGGTGTTGGTTGCCTTAATTTGCTAGGTTTTGTCTTGTAGAAGGCTTCTAGAACGTCCTATGATCTGTTAAAATTTGGCGCATTATCTGTTAAAATTTCCCTCACGTGTGTGAAAATTCCATGATCTACGTCAGTTTGTAATTAACATGTTATTTGGGTATGTTTCTGTAATCAGCCCATTACAGCATTAAAAAATACAAAGAAAGTGGAAAGGCAAAAGCAGTGAAAGATCAGCAATTCTGTGTGCCCATAATAATAAGAAAAGAGAAACATATGTAGACATGATATCGACATTATTGAGTTGACTAGGTTTAAACTAAGCTTATAAGTGATGACGTCTAAGATAAGTTCTCTATCAAAAAAAGTTTACTAAAATCATTTAAATAATTTTTTATTCAATAAAATTATTGAACTAATTTTTTCGGTCTAATAAAGTCATTCAGTCGCATGACTCAACATTTTTTGTCATCTGTGCACTAACCATAGCCACGTTGGTCCACGTTTAATTGCCACATGTTATTAATGGACACGTGGCAAAAGCTCAAAGTTAAAAAAAAACACAAAAATTGGGGTGAGTTCACAGGTTGCAAAATAAAACAAAAAGGAGGGGACCAAATGGGACAAATCCGTAAACAAACAAAAGAAGTGAAAGTAGAGTTGATGGTAGAACCCTAGGTGCGTTGCAAACTCAAAACAACCCATGCAAACTGTCGTTTTCTTCCATCTTTGAGCAATTAATCATTTAATTTTCACAATTTGTGATGTGAATTGATGATGCAGGTGCGTTAGAACTAGTTGGTCAGTTTTGCCTATATCTTTTGCTTTCCTCCGGTGGGCCTTGGCTTTGGATCCAAAGTCGTTACGGGTTGTTATTGTAAGTAAAGTCGCCTTCATCGTTGATCATACACTCCTCCTTCCTTCTTCCCCGACATTTCAGTCTCAACAAAAGAAGATGACCATTGATCGCATGTTTTGATATTGCGGTGAGTCGACGATGTTGATGGCTTCTAGCACAAGTGAGAATCTTGGACGTCGTTTTCTTGGGTGCAGAAACTATGGGGTTAGTGTTTCTTCTTGGTTGTGAATTCAAATTTGATGGTGTTGAAGGAGTTTGTTTTACTAGAGAAATCACTGATTTTTTCTTGTGTGACTAGTGAAATACATGTGTGTAGAGATGTTGTCATGTTCTAGTTGTGGCTGCCATTGTTGAAGTCTTCATTTTTTGTGGTGCATTGATACTGAAAGTGATAGATGCTTTAATTTTTCATGTTGCAGGGGAGTGAGATGTGTTGCTCATTCTTCCAATGGTATGATCCGAAAAGAAATTCTGACAAAATTATGAGACTGTTACGAAGGCAAGATGAGAGTTCGACAAGCAACAACCGTCGGTGGTCACAAAGAGTTGAAACTTGTGTTTTCGAAGAGGCTAATAGAGCAGGGAACATTGTTCCTGAAGAGGCAACTGCAATTGACAAGCATTTTCGTGGGAGACAAGATGATGTCATGGTTTGGAAAATCTTAGTGTTTCTACTGATAGGCGTGTTATTGGGGTTGTGGATGAAGTAGGGAATTTGTAGTATGTTCGTGTATTTGAATATTTTGTGATGCTCCTAGAATGCTTTGAAGTAATATTAAGACATGACTTATTTTTTAAAATGATAAACACTTCTTGTACTCTCTTGTAGCTGTAAAAATTATAAATGTAGTTGTTTGAGATAAATTTTTAGTGCATTTTCTTGGATTATAAATATCAGAAGTTGAGACTTAGAGTTCAGATCAATCTAGTTTTATATTTTTGTTGTCACAACTCGGAGAATTAAATATGCACTTATGCTGCAGAATCTGCTGTTGCAAAGATGCAACAAATTATGCACTTCTGCAGGTTCAAAATCCATATAAATTGCAACACACAATGAAGTTTGATAGGAAACTCAATTTGATTCAGATGCCATTACTGGTTCCTAAATGGAAAAGTATATTTTTAGTGGTATGTTACTATTTTTCGGTGCGCTTTGGTTTGTTGAGTGTGCTTTGTAATTTTATTTTCAATAGTGCGGTTTGCGTCAAGTTGGCATGAACTTTGAAAAATATTTTATGATAAGTATGTTTTATACAAATTAATTTTTAATCTTTATATCATTTTGATTCATGAAGAAAAATGGGGCACACAAATAACTCAATTGGTGGTAATGAAAGTAGTGGGCTTTGTTTGGCGGATAGTGCCACAACACACACCATTCTAAAAGATAAGAAATATTTCTCTCAACTCATTTTAGCTGAAGCTAATGTTAGCACAATATCTGGTGTTGCTAATCTTATCAAAGGAATTGAAAGAGATAGTTTCTCATTGCCCAATGGTACAAAATTCATAATAAATGATGCTGTATTTTCGAGTAGATTGAAAAGAAATCTCTTGAGTTTCAGAGATATTCTTAAAAATGGTTACCATATTGAGACAACAAATAAAAATGATGTTGAATATCTTTACATCATGTCTTTTGTCTCGGGCAAAAAACATGTGTTGGAAAAGTTACAAACATATTCTTCTAGATTATATTACACTATCATAGAAATGATTGAGTCCAATATGATGATAAACAAAGGACCATCAAATCCAAGGGATTTCATTGTTTGGCATGATCGGTTGGATCATCTGGATTAGATAATGATGCGAAGAGTTATAGAAAATTCATATGGACATCCCTTGAAGAATCAAAAGATTATTTTGTCCAAATATTTTCCTTGTGCTGATTGTTTTCAAGGAAAATTAATTATTAGGCCATCCCCAATGAAAGTTAATGTTGAATATCCTGCCTTTTTAGAATGAATTCAAGGAGACATATAAGGGCCTATTACTCCAGCATGCGGACCATTTCAGTATTTTATGCTACTAATAGATGCATCTACACATTGGTCACATGTTTGTCTATTGCCCACTTGTAATATTGCATTTGCAGGGCTCCTTGCTCAAATAATTCGATTACGAGCACAATTTCCTGACTATTTGATCAAGAAAATACGTATGGACAATGCAGGAGAGTTCACATCTCAAGTTTTTGATGGTTATTGCATGTTAATTGGGATTGTTGTAGAGCATCCTGTTAGCCATACTCACACGCAAAATGGGCTAGCTGAGTCTTTTATCAAAAGGCTTCAATTGATTGCAAGGCCTTTGCTTATGAAAACGAAGTTACCAAATTATGCTTGGGGACATGTCATATTACAAGTAACAACACTTATTCGTATAAGACCAACTGCATATCATAAATACTCCTCGTTACAACTTGTCACTAGTCAAGAACCGGACATTTCCCATCTAACAATTTTTGGTTGTGCGGTTTATGTTCCAATTGCTCCACCACAATGCACTAAGATAGGACCCCAAAGGAGATTGGGAATTTATGTCGGATTTGAATCTTCATCAATTATAAAATACCTCGGATCCATGTCAGGTGATCTTTTTCACGGCAGAATTTGTTGACCGTCAGTTTGATGAGACAATTTTCCCAGCATTAGGGGGAGAGAAACAAAAGCTGGAAAAATGAGAAATTTCATGGAATGCATCATCATTGGTACATTTGTATTCTCCAACAAACCAATGTGAACAAGAAGTTCAAAAAATAATCATTTGTAAAATGTTGCAAATCAGTTACCCGATGCATTTACTGATGTTAAAAAAGTAACAAAATCACATATTCCAGCCATAAATGCTCCTATTCGAATTGATGTCCCTAATGGAAAAATTGCAAACATAGAAGTAAATGAGTCTAAAGCACGCCAGAAGCGTGGTAGACCTCTTGGTTCTAAAGATAAAAATCCAAGAAAGAAAAAGGAGCAAAGTATGCAAGTTGGCACTGCTGAAGTTGTTCCTGAAGAGCGTTTGACAAAGATAGTTGACATAACGGATGAAATAACTACAAAAGATGTTCTGGTACCTAAAAATGATAATAATGAAGAGATCTTGATAAGTTATGTCACTTCAGGAAACAGATGGAACTGACATAAAACTGTTGTCGACAACGTATTCGCATATGCAGTAGCTTTTGAAATTATAGAAGAAAATGAGGATCATGAACAAAAATCTGTTGATGAATGTCGTTGTAGAAGTGATTGGCCAAAATGGAAAGACGCAATTCAAACATAAATAAGTTCACTTGAAAAATGCCATATTTTTGGAACTATTACTCACACGCCGGAGGGTGTTAAACTTGTAGGCTATAAATGGGTATTTGTACGATAACAAAATGAGAAAAATGAAGTGGTGAGATACAAAGCACGACTTGTGGCTTAGGGATTCTCCTAAAGGCCTGGCATTGATTTTGATGAGACATATTCTCCAGTGGTGGATGCAATTACATTTCAATTTTTACTTAGTTTGGCTATATCAGAGGGACTTCAAATGCATCTAATGGATGTTGTTACAACCTATTTGTATGGGTCACTTGATAATGATATCTACATGAAAGTCCCTGATGGATTCAAAATGCCTGAATCATGCAAGTCAAAACCTCGATAAATGTTTTCAATTAAGTTACAAAGATCTTTGTATGTTCCCAAGCAATCCGGATGCATGTGGTACAACTGTCTTAGAGAATCTCTCTTAAAAGAAGGATATATTAATGATTCAATTTGCCCATGTGTTTTCATCAAAAGCTCAAAATTCGGATTTGCTATTATCGCAGTTTATGTTGATGAATTGAAAATTATTGGGACTTCAAAAGAGCTGTTAGAAACAATAACATATTTGAAAAGTGAATTTGAAATGAAGGACTTGGGAAAAAAAAAATTTTGCCTCGGCCTTCAGATCAAACACTTATCTGAAAGAGTTTTTGTTCACCAGTCGACTTGTATTGAAAAAGTGTTGAAACGATTTAACATGGATAAGTTGCATCCAATGAGTTCCCCCATGGTTGTTCGATTTGTTAATGTGAAAAAGAATCCATCGCATCCTCAAGAGGATAATGAAGAAACTCTTGGTCCAGAAATACTATATTTTAGTGCTATTGGTGCATTAATGTATCTTCCTAATTGCACAAGACTAGACATAGCATTTTCTGTTAATTTACTGGCAAGATTTAGTTCTTTGCCAACTCGAAGACATTGGAATGGTGTTAAGCAAGTTCTTCGATATATTGGGGGAACAACTGATATGGGCTTATTTTATTCAAAAAACTCAAAAACAGAGCTGATTGGATACACTGGTGCTGGATATTTGCCAGATCCACGTAAACTCGATCACAAATAGGATATCTATTTACATATGGTGATACTACTATATCATGGCACTCTACAAAACAGACACTTACAACGACTTCATCGAATCATGCTGAAATTTTGGCAATTCATGAGGCAAGTCGTGAATGTGTATGGTTGAGATCTTTAATTCAGCATATTCGAGAAACATGTGGTCTTTCACACATAAAAAGAGGTCCAACGGTGTTGTATGAGGATAATGCTGCTTGTATTGCACAAATCAAAGGAGGTTATTGAGATCTTCACCAAAGTAGTTGAAAGGTAAACAGCAAATATGATGCATGAACTCCTAGATTACATGAAAGTATGTTATCAGGCTCTCCTAGATCTTTACAGTGAAATTGAGGAGGAAATGAAGAAGCAAGGAGTTAATTACTTCAAGCCCTATCTCAAGGAAGCGGTAATTTTTTATCCATCCCCATATTTTTTTTCACTCTTTTTCATAAGATTCCTGAGTTGACACATGTTTTGTAACGAATTTCATCTCTCTCATATATAAAAACTATAATAGTTTCTTATGGACCAAGGCTGAGACACGGGTTGGCAGTGTGTGCGGTTGCTCACTCTTGCCAATCCCCCTGTTGCCATGGAAGCTGCCTTCGCTGGAGAGAAGACCAGACTCTTACCCCTCATATATATATATATATATATATGACAATTTCCTACAACAAAATTTTCTACTAATTTTTTATTAAGGTGCCATATGTACTTCTTAAGATTATTACAAAAATTTCCAATTTTATTAAAAAATTTTAATTTATTTGAAATAATAAAACTTGGCATGCTACTCAAAAAAATTGAACCACCTTAATAAGAACAGTAACAGAAAATTGATGAAATATTTCTAGGATTAGTTTTCCTCCTTTTACCAACTAGATTTAAGACGAGAGATTAATTTATTTGTTTATAGATGGTACAGGAGTACTAAAATTGATATATATTTTTTTCACTTGAATTATCAATAAAATTGCTAACAGAGAACCTTGTGAGAGCTTACCTTGTAGAAGAAAGATGGTTCAACGAAGGCTATATTCCAACTACAGAGGAATATATGCGTAATGGTTTGACAACCTCTATGTACCCATTGCTTACAGTGATAATTTTTTGTGGAATCGGTAAAATTGCTTCAAAAGAAGCTTTTGAATGGATGATGACTTATCCTAAGATGGTCAAAGCAGCATTTGTCATTGGTAGACTTATGAATGACATAGCCTCCCACAAGGTATGAACTAGATCTTCCACTTGTATTATGGATTCATTACTTATAAAAATCTCCATATAATTTATTTTACTTTCCATGATCATATTCGAAGAACATAATACAAGTATGCAAACCAATGAACTTGTGGCTCATTTTTACTGCAGTCAATTTTAACGTCGAAAAATCGATAATTCGATCTTTTGTAAAAGAAAATTAAATGACTAATAAAAAAAAAGGTATGCAGGTTCTAACTGAATTCTAATCTATTTTTTGATATGGTGAGTTTAATTTAGTTTATTTTCTTTCAGTAATTAATTTAATTACACAGTAGCCACATGTGTTAATGACTATTTAATAACGAATGCAAGTGCAATACCCCTTCCATCCAAAATTGATATATTCGTACTGTTTTTTTAGTCCGTTCTAAATTACAAACTTGTTTTTCTTTTTATATGGTAATTTTAATATATCACCACTATTTTTATTTTATACTAATAGCATTAAGGCATTTAAACTTTTTTAAGGGATATTTTGGGAAAATTTTATAAAATTATGCATTTATCTTTCTCAACTATGATTTAATAAAGCAAGTCTATTTTGTTTTTGGACGGAAAGAGGGAGTAAGTTTTTTCTTTGTAACATGTTTATCTGTGTTCATTTGTAATAAATTCAGTTTGAGCAAATCAGAGGACATGTTGCATCAGCCGTCCAATGCTACATAAATCAACATGGTATATCAGAGTAAGAAGCATATAATGAGATAAATAAAGTAGTCATCAATGCATGGAAGGACATAAATGAGGAACTACTCGAACCAACTTCAGTGCCAGTTCCTCTTCTTACATGTATTCTCAACCTTGCTCGTGTCATTGATGTTGTCTACAAGGATGAGGATGGATATACTCATTCCAGGGTCGGACTCAAAAATATCCTAAACACACTGCTCCTCAAACCAGTGTCGAAGACTCAAGCAAGCTTTGGGAGAGGATGTTATTCGATAATTGAGGTGTGGTTTACTTTCCTTGAAATAAAGCTTCAGTTCCCTTAATTTATTGGATTAAAACTAAGAGTACAATGCCACCCTTTGATCGAGAAATGCGAGCGTGCCAAGGAGTTTTGAGATTTCTCCTAAACCAAAATGAAAGATAAAAATGCACTCAAGAAAATCTGACTATTAATCAAAACGATTGATAGCAACAAAGAGTATAAATTGCTAGTTTTGGTCCCTTGCTTCTTTTAGAACAATAACAAGGCAAAAATAATGATAAACAAATGGTAAACTAATGTAAAAATAATGAGGACATGAATTTGGACAACAAAGATTAAAACAAAGACCGAGGACGGTAATGAAAATGATATCTAAAGGCATGGGACACTAAGTAATGTAACAGGGACAATTAGAAATAAAATTGCAGTATTGTGCAGAGTTTTGTTTAGTTGATGATGATTGGAGAGTGCACTTTTTTCTGTGTCCTCGGCCTGTATTTATAGTGTTCAGAAGTGAATCTTGTTACCTTGCTAGAGAGGACAACTTTGATCTTGCCATTTACTGTGATTTCATTGATTCTTCTAATTCTAGCTCTATTGTCCCCTGACTTTGTGATTTGCAGCAATCACGTTTCTACTTGCCTTCCTGGTTCCAGATTTGTTGTTATAAATTATCTCTTCATTTCTGATATCCGGATTTGCAGTGGTTACCCAGTTGTTATTTCCTTCTCCATCTCGAATCTTTGGCAATCACATATTCGTTCACATTTCCTGCTATCCATGGTCTTTATTTGACATATTTGCCATGCATGGTTTCCTTTTTTGGCATCTTTGGCTTGATCATGTACTCTATCCAAGGAATTTGCAAAATTCCACCATAAATAGTTGCCCCTGTGTGTTCTTGGTTTGAGCAAAACCATGAACACAGATAAAAATCAGTTTCTTCAACTGTCCCCTGGTTAGGGAGCTTGATTGTCCCCTGTGATTTTCTTGCCTCTGCAAAATTCTATTATAAGATTGCAACTATCGCAGCTTTAACAATGTTGGAAAATTATGGTGGCTTGTGATGCCAACCATTTGGATTTTTAATCATCATTCCTCCTAGAAACAAAGAAAACCTCATTGCCAAGTGAAGATCTCTGCAACATTTCTTTCCAGTAAAATTGCTACAACATCAAAGTAAAACAGTCTGTGGTGGCCTTGTATGAACTGAACAAAGAGGCCTACCAATTGAAAATATTTTTAAAATTTATCCTGAAAAATTGAGAACTCTCTTGAATTTTTTTAGTGGCCATATATGAATTGAACCAAATAGGCCTATTACATTTTTTAAGGTTACTCCTGAACCACTCATTATAGCCAACACATTTTGAATCAAAACCACAAGCAAAACCAGACCCAGTTTTAAGGTTCAAATGAGGATAAAACCAAGTCATCACTCATGCGACCAAACTAACCCATTACTACAGACCAGCCAGCCACTAAACCCAAAACCAAGCCCTTCTGAGCAAACTGACCCAACCAACATATGAAACCAAACTCCTGCTGACTGAACTAGTTCAACAATCAACAAAAAGAGAAAATCCAAACCAGACTCATCTAACCGAACCGGTCAGGCCAACCAAACCATTTTTTTGTTGCTTTAATTTCAAAAACAAACAGCAAGAGGACATTCCTCACCTTCTATTGTTGCCGCCGCCAAAAACCACAGATTTTGGCCTCTTCGTTTGCTCTGTCACGTCTCCACTCTTTCATGCAGCCGTCACTGTCCATCGCACTTTCGGAGGCAACGTCTTCGTCAAGAGGAAGCCACGTCCCGCTGTTGCCTTGCTCAAAGAAGCTCGTCAATCTGATAAGGTAACAATGTCGTCTTGCCGCGTTTCAGGCCGCCGCACTGCCAGGGAGAGAGCTCACCTCCATAGACTTCAAGTCCACCTTCGTTCGTTGCGTTGTTCACCTTGTTGTTCTCTAGAAGAGAAGTCTGTCTTCGCCAAAGAGAAAAACTCTGTCGCCATGCCGCTAGGAGGGAGCCACCACCTCAATTGCCAAGGGTGTATGTAGTAGTCCAGTTTTAAGGTTCAAACGAGGATAAAACCAAGTCATCACTCATGCGACCAAACTAACCCATTACTACAGACCAGCCAGCCACTAAACCCAAAACCAAGCCCTTTTGAGCAAACCGACCGAAACAACATATGAAACCAAACTCCTGCTGACCGAACTAGTTCAACAACCAACAAAAAGAGAAAATCCAAACCAGACTCATCTAACCGAACTGGTCAGGCCAACCAAACCATTTTTTTGTTGCTTTAATTTCAAAAACAAACAGCAAGAGGACATTCCTCACCTTCTATTGTTGCCGCCGCCAAAAACCACAGATTTTGGCCTCTTCGTTTGCTCTGTCACGTCTACACTCTTTCATGCAGCCATCACCGTCCATTGCGCTTTCGGAGGCAATGTCTTCGTCAAGAGGAAGCCACGTCCCGCTGTTGCCTTGGTCGAAGAAACTCGTCGATCTGATAAGGTAACAATGTCGTCCTGCCGCGTTTCAGGCCGCTGCGCTGCCAGGGAGAGAGCTCGCCTCCATAGACTTCAAGTCCACCTTCGTTCATTGCGTTCTTCACCTTGTTGTTCTCTGGAAGAGAAGCCTGTCTCCGCCAAAGAGAAAAACTCTATCGCCACGCCGCTAGGAGGGAGCCACCACCTCAATTGCCAAGGGTGTATGTAGTAGTCCAGCGAGAGGAAATTGCAGTCTCCGTGAGTCCCGCTCTTCTCGGCCTGCTCTGAATTCTTTTTTTTTTCCTTCAAAATTTCTCTAATAGTCATGAAACTACTCGTATTGGCAATTGTGTTTAACGTTCCTGAATTTTCTCTTGTAGCTCCAGGGAGTGTCCGCGACTTGTATCCACAATTTCAGTCACTCTTAGTCGATCTATAAAATATTCTTTTTGACTGAGATCAAGTGCTGCTGCAAAACTGTGATTTTGTTGTCGAAATTTCAATAAAAATTCGGCTGCCAATAAGTTCTCTAACTCCTTTTTTCTCGAATTGTAACTCTTTGCATTGTGGGTAGTTGCAATGAATGGTCTCTGTAAAATGGCCAAAGGCCAATTTTACCATTGTCCTCCATTGTAATATTGTTTGCCATTTTGTGGAAATAACTAAAATTTTGTCCCAAGACTGGCCTAAAGCCCACTTTGCAATTTCCATCTTGAACTTGCTGTCGGTGGTCAATACTCCATCACTTTGATAATTTTGAATGCTTAGTCCACTAAGTCTTGACTGGTTCTACTCTTTAATCTGCAGGGTCTTATTCGCCAAGAGGAAAGCTGTCCTCCTACCAAAACTATGACAATCAAGTTAATTTAAACAAAATTTGGATTTTTCAGAATTACCTCCTTGTTGTTGCTTGTTTGTTATCGGTTTTGCCGATGGATTGGATTCCTCTTTTAGGAACTCAACGTTTTTGCTCTGGAATTGTTGAAAGCTTTTGGTGGACTAAAACTTAGTTGTGCTTCCATTTGCAGGTTCACTTTGGCTGTTGGAGGCTTTTTGAACTTCCACAATTCAATATTCAAGATTCGAAGGATGCCAGAGAGGAAGAGGGAACACCCTTTACAGAAGCATAGCTCATTGAAGGATTTCTTAATTTAGCGTAGAGGACATTAGATTCATTTTTAACCACTGTCCCCTTTACATACAAGCTAGTTTTGAATCAATATTGTACTATATGACAATGTATTTCTCCAAAATAAATAAGAAATGGCCTAAGGCTAGACATGTTGCTGGTTCCGATTTATGGAATGGGGGAACCGTAACCAAACCCTGGTTCCCACGATTTGGTCCGGTTCCAGTTTTGATTGGTTTTTAATCAGTTTTAAATGGTTCAACTGCCGGTTCAGTTCCTTTTTTTTTGTAAAAAAATTGTTTTTAATCTGCTATTTTATCCTGTCATTTTTTCCCGGTTTGTAAATTTTGTTATATTCAATAATTAACTATAGTATCAATAATACATTTTATTCCAAATATTTATAATTTATAGAGTTGAAAAAAATAAAAAAATAAAAAAGGAATGAAAGACGGTTTTCAGAGGGGTGGAACCAGAACCTAAACCGTAACCCTCTAGTTTTAGTGGCCGGTTCCGGTTAGGTTCGCCGGTTCCAGTTCCAGTTCCATTTTTACACCTCTACTTAAGGTCTATTTCTAACTATTCCCCTTGTCTCTTTTCTTTCTTTTTCTCTGTTGTGCTTTGCAGACATGAACTGTAAAAAAATGGCTTATTGATTGTAAGTCCTCTTCACCAAATTGCAGTGGCCATGAAGCCTATTGCATTCATTTTTTTTTATTTTCATTTTTTTCTTTTATTCTCTCAGGATTTATTCAATTTTTTTCTTGAGTTCCTACCATTTTCAAGACACGGAGGTAGCACGATTTTCTAGCAATATGTTAGCCCGGATCTATCATAAGTGGTGCTTCCAACGGAAATTTGGCTAGCCTTTATGGTGAGTAAAATTACTCTTCTTCGTGGGATCATCACCTGTGAAGGGAAAGGTAGAATCTTTTCTCCCAAAGGGACCAATGTTCTTCAGTACCCCTGCAAACACAAGACACAAAATCCAAACAAGATAAATCTTAACAAAAAAAATAATAGAATATATTTCCTTATCCGTAGGTTCTTCAAAGAAAATCTCCTCCATTTTTTGTGGAGGTTCAAAATTGTGCTCTTTTGGTGGTCTCCTGTTGCCAAGGACTGTTCTTTTGGAGGCCTTGTCCTTGGAGACAAATCCACTTTTGGTAATTGTCCTCCACTTGGAATCTACTCTTTTGGCTCTTTTGGAGGCTATCCTAATGCTAAGGACTACATTTTTGGAACTTGTATCCTTGGGGACAGCTCTTTCGATGGCTCCTTTACTGAGGGTTGCTCTTCTAAAGATTGTTTCTCTTGGGTTTTTGTAATGTCTTTCTTTACAGAGTCATTTTTCTTGTGGGAGGATTGGCAAGTCTCCATACTCTGTTTTCCTGAATGCTGGTTAGTTTCTTGGACCAACGCTTTCGAGGATTGCCCCCAGAGTGTTTTGAGCACTTTTCGTACAGAAATCACTGGGGCACTCCCTCCACTCACTGGGTTTCTTTTCAGCACTTTCTTCCACTCTTCATCCATCTTTCGCATTAGATTCAACTTATCATCTCTACTCATACTCTGCAACAACTGGAGCATTACTTCAAACTCGAGATCTCTTGTTGCAGCGGCGGCTTGCACAGCCTGCCCCCGGGGGTCGAAATCGATTTTTCAAAATCTTCTATTTCCTGAAGTTGGATATTTCCTTCCATAACCTTTGTTGTTACATTGGACTTTTTACTTCCGTTTTCTATGTTGGAAGCGGCAATTTTTTTCTTACTTTTGGGTTTCATCATTGCTTATGTCGTCCCACCAAGCATGACATTTGATTGTTCCCTTAATTTTATTGGATTAAAACTAATAGTACAATGCCACCCTTTGATCGAGAAATGCGAGCTTGCCAAGGAGTCTTGAGGTTTCTCCTAAACCAAAATGAAAGACAAAAATGCACTCGAGAAAATCTAACTCTATTAATCAAAACGTTTGATAGCAACAAATATTATAAATTGCTAGTTTGAGACCCTTGCTTCTTTTAGAACAATAACAAGGCAAAAACAATGTTGAACAAATGGTAAACTAATGTAAAAGTAATGAGGACATGAATTTGGACAACAAATATTAAAACAAAGACCAAGGACGGTAATGAAAATGATAACTAAAGGCCTGAGACACTAATTAATGTAACAGGGAGAATTAGAAATAAAATTGCAGCATTGTACAGAGTTTTGTTTAGTTGATGATGATTGGTGGGTGCCTTTTTTTTCTGTGTCCTCTGCCTGTATTTATAGTGTTTAGAAGTGAAACTTATTGCCTTGCTAGAGAGGACAACTTTGATGTTGCCATTTACTGTGATTCCATTGATTCCTCTAATTCTAGCTCTATTGTCCCCTGACTTTGTGATTTGCAGCAATCATATTTCTACTTGCCTTCCTGGTTCCAGAATTGCTACAATCAATTATCTCTTCATTTTTGATATCCGGATTTGCAGTGGTTACCCAGTTTTTATTTCCTTATTCATCTCGAATATTTGGCAATCACATATTCATTCACATTTCCTATTATCCTTGGTCTTTATTTGACAGATTTGCCATGCATGGTTTCCTTTTTTGGTGTCTTTGGCTTGATCATGTCTTCCGTCTAAGGAATTTGCAAAATTCCACCATAAACAACTTCAAATAAATTTCTAGGTGTTAAAATAATGTTTAATTGGTGTTTTAGCTGTGTTTTATTTAGTGTCATTGATGTTGGTGCTCCTCAAGTTTGTCACTTCCTCAATTTGAGGTTATAATAATGAACCGGGACTATGTATAATAGTTATGTTTGTTAAAATTTGTCATCACACTTAACAAATGCCATCTTAGGATCCATTGACCTTCTTTCTTGGATTTTCTTTTTTCTTTGCATTTTTTTCCTTCTCTTCAAGTTGAATATGTGAAGTTGTTGTTATACATTTTTTCTATTTCTTCCTTGGCAGCACGTTGTTGCATCAAAGACAACCATGCATGCATGCATATGTAACACATTAAAACTATCACGACATTGCAATTGTTGTTCTTTTTTTTTTTCTCCTTTTTTGTTTGCTTTTTGTTGTGAATTTGTTGTCAATATCTCATAAATGTCGTAAACCTCCTTAACAGTCTTGTCTCCAAAGTAGCCACCCGAAGCCATGTCCACTAAGAATTGCCCATGCATGGTGAGTCCATCATAGAAAGATTGGGTAAACAATGCCAAAGAGAATTGGCGGTGAGGGCATTGAGTGAGAAGCATCTTGAAGCGGTCTCATGCCTCATGAAAGAGTTCTTCCTCCAATTGTGAGAAAGAGCAAATCTTGCTCCTTAATTCCATCGTCTTTGAGGAGAATAATATTTCATCATGAACTTGTCATATATCTCCTCCTAAGAGCCAAAAGAACCTTTCAATAAGTTGATCAACCACGACTTAGCGCGACCCTTCAAGGTGTATAGAAAACATCTCATCCTCAAGTCATCTTCAACCAAACCTTGTAAAGGGAATGTTTGGGTGGTGGTGTAGAACTCCCTTAAGAAGGTCAATGGATCCTAAGATGGCAAGCCATGAAATGATGGTAGCATGGTGAAATGAATGCTCTTCAACTCATAGTTCATTGTCGTCGAGCTCAATCTAATGCAAGAAGGAGAAGCCCCAATAATCGGCCTTTGTATCTCCCTCATATTAATTTGACCCCCCATTTGATGCCCATTTCCACCTCCTTGAGCTTGCTCAACTCTAGCATCCTCAACCTCAACTAAAGGTCTAGCTATCCCTTCCATCCTTGCTCTTCTTTGATTCGCTCGGTTTGCCTCAAAACTCTTTCTATCTCGGGAATTAAAGGGATAACTTCTTAATTTTCCAAACTCCTAGTGCATCTCAAAAGCATAAATACCTACAAGTGCAAAAGAAGCAAACAAGTAAATAAAACAAAAATAAAAATGACCACAAAAATACGCCGTTCCCCGGAAACGGTGCCAAAAACTTGATCGACCTCTAGCAAGTGCACTAGAATCGATTGTAGTAATAAAGACCTTAGGAGTATCCTAGGGTATCGAATCCATAGAGAACGTGTCTAATTGTGGTCAATTAAAAAGAGAAAAACAAATAAAGGCATCAAGGGGTTTGTTTTTTGGTTTTGGAAAATAAAGGTAAGCAATAAAGTAAACACAAGAAATCTAAAAATGAGAAAACGTTAAGGCTTTCGGGAATAAAACCAAGGATCTAGTTGCCTAATTAATGAAATTGGGTTTTAACACATTGAGTGTGAGTGTTCTCTCCACAAATATCACCCAAGGCCTTTATTAAGGTTACTCAAGTAGTGCCTACACTCCCTAGGTGGGTCCTTTCGACCCCACCTAGTCAAATTAGGCCCATTAGGATCATTGAAGAATTTCATCGAACACCTTGTAGGCATATGTATATTTCTATCCTAAAACTATACAAGTTCTATGCTTGTGACCTAACCCAAGCTTCTTCTTTCGATTCATCACTTGGTCTTGTTCAAAACAACATTGTGGCTAAGTACAACATCATTCAATCAATAACAAGTCATCCAAGCATCACAATCAATAGATTTAACAATTAAAGCATCAAACAATAGATATAACATTAAAAGCACAAAACCCATAACATAATTAATCCATTAAAGCAACATCAATCCAATGTTCACATCTCTACACCCTAACACAAAATCTAAGCTAGCATATTTACGAAGCTAGGCATAGAGCAATAAAGATAAAACCTAAACATGATTCTAAACAAATAAAAAGGAAATAAAAAGGGAAGAAGAAATCTTGTCTCAATGGATGATGGAAGCCTCTTCAATCCTCTTCTCTCTCTCCTCTTCAATGCCTTGAATCCTCTTTGAAAATTGATAGAGAATGAATCTCTTCTTTAATGTGCAAATGTTCAAGGATGCCCAAAACGATGTGTAAGAGGCATATTTATAGTCCTCAAGATCCCCCCACAAAACCTAGCAAAAGTGTCCCAAAAATGCCCTTGAACCATGCCTTTGGTCCCCACAAACTTTGGTGCATTCCATAAATTTCTCTGTCTTCACTGTCGTGTTGCACGACCGTGCCATTTGGGTTGCACGGCCGTGCAACATTCCTGGATCGAAATATACACTTTTTTGGGTTGCACGACCGTGCAAGATGGGATGGCACGGTCGTGCAAGTGTCACGGCCGTGCAACATTCCTGTCCACTTTTTGCTCGAAATTGCAATTACACAGGCAAACCTTCAATTACACGATAAGAGCTTCAATTACATGGTAAGAGCTTCAATTACACGGTCAACCATCTTTTGTCCACTCTTACTTCAATTTCTTCATCCAATCATGAGTTGGTTCAAAGCCTTTTCACTTTGATCATTTCTCCATCATTTTCAACTCATTTTCTTCAACTTAAACCATCCTACAATCATCACAAACATTATAAGAATTTTTTCACAAAAGTATGATTTATAGGATAAAAATAGATAAATTCTTGCTTGAATTAATGTGTAAATTTTGCATACATCACCACTTGCCATTGCTGTTATGGACAAGACGAATTCACGTTGCTGTCACCCCCACCACTACGTGGGTGTTCAGGAACCACTTTGATCGACCTCTAGCAAGTATACTAGAATCGATGTAGTTTTACTTGGAAGTATTCCAAGGATGTCGAACCCAATGGAACGTGTCTAGTTGTGGTCAATTAAAAAGAGAAAATCAAATAAAATCATCAAGTTGTTTTTAAGGTTTTGGAATTTAAGCAAGCAAATAAATTAAAATGCAAGTTCAAATTAATTG
>CAODLS012761444.1:0-10771 GCA_948243855.1 Flueggea neowawraea
ACATAAAATTAACTCTTCAATCACCAAAAATAAAAATTTAAATTTTTACCCAAATTTATTAACTTTATTTAAAATAATTATCCACCAATAATTATTCAGAATAATTACTCCAAATATAATTATCCAAAAATAATTATCACAAAAAATATACGGAATATTACATTATAATTATTCATAATAATTACTCAAAATATAATTATCCAAAAATAATTATCACAAAAAATATACGGGATATTACACACACTATATTGTCATATGTAACTACTGTTATTATTGGTGATAAGTGCATTTGGACATAAAATGGGTTTATCAAACCATTGGGAGTAAAGAGCATTTTGTAAGTGGTTATGCAGATATGGAACATCAATGTGTGTATGCTCAATTTTTAGTACAAAAAAATATATATTTTTATATTTTCAAAGTGATAAATCCACTATAAGATTCTTGCAACAAAAAAAAAAACTATTTATCTCTAGAACATTTCCTCCATTAACCATCTCAAGCCTAATTGATTCATTTTCTCTATAGTTGATAAATCCACTATAGTTGCACTACACCTCACTTATTTGGATTTATTTTCTCTTTGAAACTTGATTTAAGATAATATATTTTGTTTAGATGACATAATTAAACAGTCTTTAAACTGCCTCATAAGTGGAAGCACATTTCGTTTTGTTTTTTATTTTGTTGTTGATATTATTGGATTGTTTTAAAAAAATTGGTCCAATTAGGCCATTCAAATAGGCTTAGTTTGTGGTATGTGTAAATTTTAATTTACCTCTCTCAAAAATTAATCTCTCAACTTGTTGAATTTTTGCGATAGAGATGATTTCAATATTATTAAATTATATTGAAAATTTTTAATTTATGATAATGTACTAAATTAATATTAATTTTTAAAATAAAATATATTAAAACGTCCAAAAAATATGTCTTCCAAATCATTTAAAAGAAAAGACTTATTGTCTAGACTAAAAAAAAAGTGCTCCAAGCAAAAAAGAAACACCTTATTAATGACCAAAAAAATCCATAAAAAATTCTGATAGTCCCTAAATCATTATAATAATTAGCTTTGTCCCCTGAACTAATTTTCATTGCTAATAATTTTCGAACCACTTTTTTTATTTGTTTTAGATTAGTAAACCCGTTAAGTTTAGGGAAAAAAATTATTTGAGGATTATTATTGAACGAAAGTAACTTAAGAGATCTAAGGCCAAAATTTTCAATAGTTCAAGGACTACATGATTTATTAAACAAAAAAAAACGAAAATTAATCCGGAAATTAAAATTCAGGCTTCTCAATTCGAAATTCAACTGAGTTTAAAATCAAATTAGTCATATCTAATTTTAAAACTAAATCAAAATTTATGTATATGAATAAAACTAAAATTTGGTTCATTTCTAAATAATTTATTTAACTTGTTAAAAGACATAAATTTAGTCAGCTTCAAAAATTCGGTCGGAGTGATTTTTGCTCATTCGTAATTGTTGGAGGCTTCTTGAGTGTGAATAAAAACCTCAAACATGGTAGTTAGTAAGAAAAATATGGATATAAATAAGTCAAGTTGCTTACAAGTTGTTCAATGTTTAGTTCAATAAAATCTCGTTCATGTTCTACTTGATATATAAACATTAATGAATGATTTTTGAAATTCAATACGTAAAAAAGTCAAGTTCATGTAGTCCAAATTTTGGCTCATAAAACTCATGAACAAGTTGATATATGCCTGTAGACATTCTTGATATTTAGGGATGATAATTCATATTTTGTCTATTGTACATTCTTGTACTCATACTCAGTTAAAAAAGAATATTATCCTTTTTGACTAAATATGAATACGGATAAGACTATTACTCGTATTTTTTAAGCGAATATAAAAATTGTTATACCCTACCCATATACTACGCCGTTGAAAATGTTACAAGTAATACCCATATATGTATCCTAAATGAGCATATCCTACCTCATTACCATTCCTATTGATATTAAGCACATCAACATACTTTAATTGAAGATAATCAATCGAAAACATTTCCTGTCAAATAAATTTTGAAAGAGTTTAGTTTATTTTTCAGAACTTGTAACAAATCAAAATCCAACTCACAATGCTAACTTTGAATCAAAAATTAAATGATTTTGTAACAAATTTAGCTTGAGCTCACTAAATTTCAGACAAATAAAACTCAAACGTAATATAATCATTTCAACGTCGAATTTGAACTCGAGTTGCCGAAGCCTAAACTCTCTCAAACTCAGTTAATTAGGCTCAACCACACCTTCTTAAAACCTCAAATGGCAAAGTTACGTCTTTTAGTATATAAGAAATCGTATTAGTTGGTGGAAAAGCGAAGAGAGTAAATTGGTGTGTGCTTCCTCACATGTGGGATGTGTGTTTGGCACGTGACATTGCAATCAATTGAACTCTAAATGCTTGGATTTTCTATACCTTGTGATCAGGATTTCATAACTCAGATCTCCATTTCTTATTTCAATCCTCTTTACCTAACATAGATTTGGTTTGACATTTTTGTTAATCAAGACTTGGTGCCTCCTTTATTTTTATGTCTAACACTTCAAACCTCTTTTTTCCTTGAAAACACCTTAGCTTTCCAAATATAGCAGTTGCTTGATTGTAATATTGATGCCATTTACAAAGTTTTCAACAAATTGAGGTCTATATATATTTATTTCTATGTATATTTATGCCATTGACAAGTGAGTTTAGATTCTACTTTCTACTACTCCTAGTAAGTTAGTAGCTACCTAACTCCATTCAAAGTAGATAGAAAAATTTTGCAGCTACTATATTTGTAAATTTCACATGTTTATTTGTTAAAGTTGGCCATGCAATGAGTTACTCCATAAACAAGTTTTATTTGGTCAGACCACTGAAAGGCTATTTCTTTTCGCAGGTTCGAGTTTTGAGTAGGAAACAAAACGAAATTAAAGGTTTATCGTTATGGGCATATATATTCCCAGTACATGGAGTAGTAATTAATCTGACTTAAAAAGAATAATGGTTTTTTCCAAAAGAAAAATAAATAATTGTTAAATGTGCTAAAAAGATGTATTCATTTTAGTTTACTTTCTTATCTGGTGTTTTTTGCTTCATGAAAAGTGCGAACACTACACTGTCACAAATCACTTAATGATAATGAATTCTTAGATTCAACAATCATATATATACGGAACAGCTTTTTGGACTAGCTCGTGTCGTGCCTATATAAGAATATTGCGGCAAAATTTGGTTTTGGTTTATTCAATTTTTATTCGGTTTTGGTTTAGTCGCTTCAACAACATACATCAATAACAACAAAAATATATCATAAAAAATGAATATATAAACTACGAAAAAAGATTTATGAAAATGGATGATATATTTACAAAATGAGTTAGTGTGAATAGAATTTTAGCTGTCTTTAATTGAGGTTAATTTTATTTTAAATATAATATAATCAGTCAGTTTGATAATTTTTGTTCAATTAACTCTATTCACAAAATTTTTAAAATAAGAAAATGCGTCGTTTTATAACGTACTAAATCTCATTATCTTAATGAGGATATTACAGTTTTTACTTGCGTTTTGCATAGATCCTTCAACTAGCCAAGAGTTGAACCTCAAGCTTTTACTTTTTACCAAAAGCAGCAATGTTGGGGTTAAAAATTCAATTTTTTTTTTCAATTTATTATTTTGATTATACACATTTTGATTCTACATATTAAAAACTAGCTGTAGGATCTGAAACTCTAATTACGTTCGAAGATACGTGCTTAAATCCAAGAAAAAGGATAATTTTCTTTAATTTCCAAGAATGGTCCCAACAGGTTTAGACTTTAGAGTTGGTTCCTAATTTTATTTCCAAATCGAATTGGCTTATACATTTGTAATGCTTTCATCAGAACATTCAAAGTAAACTATACGTTGTTAATTAACATTAATTATGCAGGCACTAACCTAACTTTTATTTTGATAATCTTCACCTTGTAATACATTTGTAATTGCCTTAAATTTCTTAAGACAATTATGTAGACTAGATTATCTAAAAGGGATCGCTAAATATTTGTTTTTTAATGAAAATTAAATTCTCCTGTCTCACCCGATTTGCAAAATACCTGTGGTCCGAACAAAAATAAGAAAAAAGAACTCCATAAAGTCGTGGTAGCTAGAAAGAGAAGGATTACACGAAAAATAAATGAGCTCAAATTACAACATGATGTGATAAAAAAATAAAAAAATAATACATGTTTTTGAAATTACAGTATATTAAAGTAAAAATTATTGACTATTTCATATATTCACGAAAAAAATACTTTTAGGTACCCTTTGAAAATGAACAAAACTGTTTTTTTTCATAAGTAAAATGAATAAAAGTATTGTTTCACGCGTTATGATTTATAGGTATAAGTTCTTTTTTTATCCATAAATTCAATTTTATTAGTTAATAAATAAGAACAGTGAAATTTAAAATCAAATCGTTTAATTATAAATTGATATTATATTAATAATTGTTTTTACTTAAAAGTTTAAAGTAATAGGTAAGACCTAATATTTTTCAGCCTGCATTAAATAATTTATATTTTATTATCTTTATAAAAAAGTGTTTCTATATTTATTGTCAAAGTATAATTTTAGACATAGTTCCGATCATACCTTATATAAGCTAGATTCAAAATCAAAATTTTCATTTTTTTTTGCAATGAAAATTTTCATTTTTTGAAAGCATAAAATTCTTATTGTTATTCATGTTTCCTTTGCGACTTCCCACAAAATACTTAATTTTTAATAAAATTCTTATCTATTTTTAGCGAATGTCACAAATTTTTTATCAAATAAATTAATAAGTGACACATAATTAACTAATTTATTTAATATTTTTATATATTAATTTGTTTAGTACGTATATAGGTACATGTACAAAAAATAGATGACAAACAATTTCGAGAAGTTTTCTAAATTTGATCCCATTTACATGCAATCTCCTACGCAATGATTGGTTAATCATGTCAACTCATTAACAGCTTTCAACATCATATCTACTGCCTATTTTGACAAACCAAGAAAATTCACACTAGAATCTTACTTGGAAAATGATGCGTACTTATACTTACTCGAAATAAGAATAAAAACAAAATATTACAAGAGATCGGCATTTCTAAAATTTTGCTTCGCGACAAACCAATTTTTAGTTCAAGTTGTTATTCTCACAAAAATTGGCTAAACAATTAGTGCTCTTTCTTTCAACAAGATCAAATTATTTCTGACACTCTGATATGGTCTACATCATCTTAGTTTCAACTAAATTTAAACAATTAAAATTGCTTTATTTTTTTTACAAATTTGTTACTTTAGATCAATGATCATTTTATGATTCTCGATAAAAAAAAATGATCATTTTATGATGAATTGTTGTTGCATATGCATAGTAATAATTAAATATTATACGATATTTGAGGTGATGCGTTGAAATATGTTCTATGCCATACATATCGAGGTTTAAATTAAAGTTTATATACTTGTTATTATTCAAAAATCACCTTTTCGCTTATTTATGCTAGAAATAAAGTAATAGAAGCAGTAGAACCGTATGCACAGATATAACAAGTAAAAGTTCGCATTTCATCGAAATTAACTAAAAAAAATTAGAAGAGATAATAAGAGAAATGAGTAGAATTAGAATTTCTTTATTAAAAAACCAACTTTTTTATTCGATTTTGTTATTAAAATATTTAACTAAAAAACTGTATCAAAGAAAAACAAAATTAGGCTAATAAACTAAATGAAACATATGCAATTCGATTTATTATTTCTAATTATTTTCAATTTTATTTATTATTATTGTAGTGTCATACTCCCACATTACCAAGACAAAGGGTCGTTCATAAGTACCTTTTTCCTTCATACTACTGAGGCGCATTTTCAGGAACAAAACCGTGAGGGTCTATAAGCCCCGAGCTGATAATACCTTGGTGGATTGGCCTAACTTGCAGACATGGACTACAATAATTGGTGTTATCTGTGGAACCCGAGCTAAAAGCCCTTTAGCCTCGACTGGGGGGTATTGTAGTGTTATACTCTCACATCACCTAAGAGTCGAGACAAATAGTAGTTTATAAGCACATTCTTCCCTCAAACCACTGAGACGCCTTTTTAAGGATTTCAAGGACAAAACTGTGATGACCTATGAGTCCAGAGTGGATAATACCTCAGTAGATGGGTCTAGCGCGCAGAGATGGTCCACAACAATTGTAGCGACATACTTCCACATCACCTAGGGGTTGAGGCAAAGAGTCATTTATAAGCATATTTCTCCCTCATACTACTGATGCGTCTTTTTAATGACAAAACAATGAGGCCCCATGAGCCTATAGTGAACAATATCTCAGTGGATTTGCCTAACGCAGTATAAGTATAATGTATATAATGTCCTAAATTGTTTAATTCTATCTTTCTCACTATTCTATCATGTCCTCCCTCTAGAGGTTCATACAAATTAGACTCGACTTTTTTTTTTCCTAATTCATAGAAGGTGTTCAGTTTTTATGTCTATTCTACGATTTATATTTACTTGAATGATTCCAATTTGCTTTCAGAGATATATAAGAGCTAGTTCCAAAAAAAATTATCGTCTAAGAGTTCTAATTTAAGACATTTTGTCAATCTCTCTGCACTAAATGTGCTAATCGAAAGTGCCTATTGCCATTTCGAACTACCCCTTGTATTATTGGACCAAATATTTTGTGAGTTATATTTCTTTTCAACAAAATTTTCCTTTTTATTTTTTGTTTTCGTGAAATAAATGGAATTTTTATTTTCTCGTCTCTTCTAAAGTTTTACACAAACACCGAAAATTTGAAACTAATTGCAAAAAGTAAACTAATTATATACCAAAGGAACAATGTCAGCAATAAAAATAAAGAGAACGTATAACAAATTTGAAAAATAATCATATTTTTCAAGAAACAAAGTTAGAAATCAATGTTTTTTTCTTTAATTTTTGGGCCAATTACAAATCTATGCCATTTACAAAATCAATTACAAATATAATCCTCTATTATTTTCTTCTCATGTCACTTTGTTTTCATTTCATACAACACAGACTACTTTTTCTTACATCACATTCTGCAAATTCGTTTTTTGGTTTTTTCAATTTTGGTCCCTATTTTTTATTATTCTTCTTCATTTTAGTCCTTTTTGGCATAATCCTACAAAAACAAATTTAAAAAACCTCTAAATATACAAAACTTGGATTAAATCTTTTTAAAACTATTGTTCAAACATTTTTAATAACCTACAAATTAACCTTAAATAAACTTTAAATTAACCATATGGAAATTTTATAATTTTTTCAAGAAACCACAAACAACAATTTTTAATAAACTAATAGTTAAAATTAAATAAAATTTACATCAACCTTATGAAAATTTCATAATTTTTAAAAACCATAAGAAATATTTTTAATATACTACAAATCAACCTTAAATAAACTTTAAATCAACTTTATAAAAATTTCATAATTTTTTAAAAAACCAAAAACATTTCTATAAACTACAAATCAACCTTAAATAAACTTTAAATCAACCTTATGAAAATTTCATAATTTTTTAAAAAGCCACAAACATTTCTAATAAACTACAAATCATACTTAAGTAAACTTTAAATCAACCTTATAAAAATTTCATAATTTTTGAAAAACTACAAAAATTTATAATAAACTACAAATCAACCTTAAGTAAAATTTAAATCAACCTCATAAAAATTTCATAAACGTTTTTTATAAAACACAAACAACATTTTTAATAAACTAAAAATCAACCTTAAATAAACTCAAAATCAACCTTATAAAAATATTTTGATTTTTTTTAAAAACAACAAACATTTTAATAAACCACATATCAACCTTTAAAAAACTTTAAATCAACCTCATCAAAATTTTATACCTTTTTTTAAAATTACAAAAAGAACATTTTTAATACCTACAAAATCAACCTTAAATAAACTCAGCATAAACCATTTTGAATTCTTAAACTTTATTTGAAATAAATATTTGTAACCTTTAAATGTTCTAAAAATTTGTAAAAAAAATTGTTAATATTTAAAAATAATTTTATTAAAACAAAAGAAAAAAAATCTTTTTTTTTTTAAAAGAAGCAAAGAGCAATGCCCAGATCTGGGTTGTTGCCTTAAGCCATCAGATTTAACTACCACCAAGTCCGACGAAGGTTAAGGACGATGAAGAAGCGAAGAAACAAGTTTGACGAGGCTAAAAAGTGCAGAATAGAGGCAAACAAATGGATGATTAGCGATGGAAAAGGCAAATCAGAGGGGGAGAAGGCAGATCGGTGGTGGAGATGGGAGATCGAAAGGGAATAAGGCAGATCGGAGGTGGAGGAGGAAGATTTGATATGAGGGTGAGTGAGAGAAAGGAGGCCTTAGAAGAGAGAGAGAGGCCGACGGTCGGGATCCATCAGAGGAGGAACGAACGGAGGTAGAAATGAGTGGAGCGGACGGAGGCAGGAGTAGTGGAACAGACAGATCAGTTAAAGGAGGGAAAGGAGGGAAGAGAGAGAGAGAAAAGTACAGAAATGAGATAGAAACGAGATGACCAAATGAGAAGAAAAGGAAAAATTGTGGACTTAATACAAATATTAAGTTAGTACAACTAAGAAATACACGAGTATGAACTGTAAAATACATGCATGAAATTAAAAAAAATACTAAGGATAAATTATTTGGAATAAAAGGTTCAATTGTTATCCAGAATGTAATTAATCCTTAATTTTTTGTAATGCAGCCCAAGTTCATATAGAAACCCATTTTTTTAAGTTTTAAAAAATGACAATACCGATTTGGATGCAAATTCAAGTTTTTAGAACTGTGCCGAAAAGCTGAAGCGGAAATTACAGATTGACTCACCACATATTTGGCATTGCACTTAATCAGTCTCTGGGACCATAGCCCAAAAGGCCCAAAAGATGGCAGTGAAGTGATCCAGAGGATTTCTTAACCATAAAAAAAAGAAAGGCTTAATACACAACAACACTTGTTTAATTTTTTCTTGTTACCCCAGAACTTTGCATAATAATTAATTAGCCCTTCAACTTGTAAAAAAGGCATTTTTTTAAAGACTTATCTGTTGATATGGAATTTTTTTGATATTTTTTTCTAAAAATTGTCATCTTAACAAATAAATTCTCAAAAGATATGTTTTTTACAAATTTAACAAATGATTAATTATCCCCGGAAAATTCAACGGGTAATTAATTAATTACCTTGCAAAAAAAAAAAGCAAGTTCAGGGGGTTACTATGTATTAAGCTAAAAAAATGTGACATGTAATTTCAGTTATGCTTTTCCTAAAAAAAGAAAAAAAGTTTAACACATTAACTATTCTCTTAACTATTAACGATTTTGATCTTAGTTGCCTCAATAATTTTCATTTATTAGTAATCTATAGACAATTATTTCTTTTTTTTTTTCTTAATTCCTTAAACCATTAACTATGTTAGCCTTAAGTCTCTAAATTATTAATGATTTTAGCTTCAAGTTCCTCAACATCATGATAGTTTTCATTTTTCCAACTAAGTTCAAGGACTGAAGACAACAAAAGTTAATTGCTCAGGGATTACAAGTGAACCACAATTACTTTAGGACTTAAAGAAAAAAATATTAATAGTTCAGGGACATTATTTTTTGTTAAATTAAGCAAAATCATTAATAGTTGAAGGACATTATTCCTACTAGTTATCAGTTTTAACAACTCGAGGGCTGCAAATGGGGTTATTCCTTAAGCTTAGGCGGTGATTCGACAAAAGCGTGCAAACTCAAGGGTGTAATTACGTATTGAGGCCTTTTCTTTTCTTAGCCCTTGTTGTACTAAAAGTGGTCAACATTGAGATCCCTTCATGTTTTGATGATGAACAAAAACTTTGTAAATTAAGTTTTTGATGAACAACATACGTCTTACTTGACAACATACGTTATATGTGAAGAAAAATCAGGCAGAGGCTACTAGATGATTCAAATGCAAAAACAAAGTACGTTTTAAATATAAAACGTACGTCTTGATATAAGGCAGCGTATGTTATGGATAAATTAGAATGTACGTCGTGTATGAAAGACAAAGAGAGGATTTGAAGATCAAAGAATAAATGTTTGTCCTTCACGTGGATCGAGACAAAATTCAAGTACAACGATAAACAGAGGAATTGCAACGTACGTCATGTGTGAGCATAATGTACGTAAGTTAGATTCAACGCACGGTGAAAAGCTCGGATGAAAAACAAAAGCTATTGGAAAGTTTTCGTGCCAAAACAACGTACGTCTTTATATTGAAACGTACGTCATCTGGAAAATAACTATGTGTAACATACGCAGTGAAGGTAACACGTACATTACCTGGGAAAATAGCTATGATCAACGTACGTCTCATCAGATTCAACGTACGTGGACTTAAAATGAGAATTACAACGTACATCGTATATTGGCAACGTACGTGAGCATACTCTGACAGTGCATTAAATGCGATCCAAACTGATCCACAACTGCTATAATCCGTATCACAACGGTACAAAAACTAGGAGAGGAGCATAAATACATGTTTTGGAAGGTCATAAAGATATATACAACATCTGGGCATTCATTTCTAACAACTACCAAGGATCAAAGCATTGAATTTCTCATTTATTGATACAAATGTATTGTTCATAAATTTCATTCTTCATTTGCTTGTATCACTATATTATACATTGTTGGTGAGTGTTTGTAAAAACA
>CAODLS012761911.1:0-16491 GCA_948243855.1 Flueggea neowawraea
ATGCATCTATGTTCTAAGTTGATATCTCATATCCATAATCAGTAAAACGTGATTATCCACTTAGCAACATACTAATCTTTAATTCATTATCATTCCCATAATAATGATCGATTAGGGACATTTAGAATAACATTCCTTTTATCTTTATAGTTTTACTATCAAGTCACGCACTTGATGACACAAAGAAGAATAAACTATTCATAGAGTTTTATCTTCATAAAACAAATAATATTTCATAGAAATAAAATGCATCTTTATTATTAAATAAACCGAAATAACAATGTTTATATGATTGGGCTAGGGCACAAAACTAACAATCAACACTTTCTGATAGCTGGGGCTTTGTCAAATTTTTGGTATACCAACGGCTACGTACCCCGTCGAATAGGCATCCCTATATAATAAACAAATCATAATAATATTATATACAAAAGCAAGGCATGCAAGTTAGAGTCAAAATAGATAGAAGATATATAAACTATATATCGAGTTTCAAAAACAAAGGCTGATTGTTGATTCATATAACTAGTTTATTATTTAGGTCAATCCTCAGATTATTCCAATTACAAAATATAAGCCAAGAATAACAAAAATAGATACAGTTTTGAGACACATTCTATATGTCTGAAGCTCTCATTTACTCACCTAATAGTCCAAGCTATAACAGTCAAGCACCACTAGTGGGCTGCTGATATCGCTGGCACAGACACGAAGTTGAAACAAAGATATCGGAAACAAGATATATCAAAAACAAACAATGAATGACACTAGTACTGTGGTTGTATTGAAATGCTTGCACATGCAAATGCAGACTCAATGCTCAAACAATGCCTGAAATCCCATTTTGGTCGATGATACATCAGTAATAAACCAAAGATCTAAATCCATGTAAAATTATGATTTTCTCCCTGAGACCTCATAAAATTACCAATTAATCCACAAAGTTCTAAAAAATAACCAATAAGTCCTCAAATAAGTCAAAACCATCAAATGTGACCTTAAACTCTTCAAACTAGTAGGATACAAAAAATACATCTTTGATCCCTCAAAAGTGCATCTCACTTGAGCGAAAATAAGTCCCACTCGAGTGATTTATGCCTGGATTACTTGAGCAACAAAATGGCTTACTAGAGTAATTGGGGCATTGACTTACTCGAGTAACCGAATTTCTCTCTTAAGTGATTCATTATCCAGAATTCCCAAAACTCCATCAAATTTTGATTTCACCAATAAAAATTGCAATCAATCCCCACATTGGCTCTAATCAACCTCCCAAACATAAATCTAAGGTCCATTTCACCAAAAAAACTTGAAATCACCCAAGATCAACCCAACCCGAATTGACCTAAACCCATTTATGTTCATCCTTAATTCTTATGATTTCTAGCCATCTATAGGTGTTTTTACACTCCCATTGGCACGATCTAACAACCCCAAACACTCATTCCAACAGAAACAACATGGATCTAACCCTATGTACATTTATTCAAAACCCTGGAATGTTAAATCTTACACAAATGTAGAAATCTTGCATAATTGAAGGAATGCAAGGGTGTAGAAGCTTAATCTTACCTCAAAGATGATGTAGAATCAAGAAGAGGCACTCAGAATGCAATTTGGACAAATTTAGAGTGTTTGAGAGATGAGAGAGTAGAGTGAAGGTTGCTAGAGTTGGGTAAAGGGGTATTTATAGACTGTAGGCTTGAAAAAAATACTTACTCGAGTAACACGTGATGTTCACTTGAGTAAGCCTTTCCCCATAATCATTTTGGACTCCTTGCTCACTCAAGTAACTCACAGGTTCACTTGAGTAAGTCCATGAAATCTCACTTAAGTAACATACTTTGTTACTCGAGTAATCGGTCTTCTAGTTACTCGATTAACTCATTTCTCACTAGAGTAACTCCCCTTAAAATACCAAAAATAACAAATTTAACACCTTAAAGCTTGAGATCAAATTAAAGATTCGTCAAAGCTCTATCGAAAAGAACGAGATATTGCATGAACAATCCGTGGGAGTGGCATGAGTTGTTGCAGAGTACGTTGTGGGCCCTCCGAGTAGGTTTGAAGTTAGGTACTGGGACTAACCCATATCGACTTACGTACGGACATGAGGCAGTACTTCCATTCGAAATTATGGCTCAATCATTGCAGGTGGCAAAGAAAAACGAGTTTAGTCATGTGCATTATCGCACAACTATGACGGTCGAGCTTGAAGAAATGGATTGGGAATGACTCGAAGCTTTGGATTGTATGCAAGTCCAAAAACAAAAGGTTGCCCGTACATACAGCAAGAGGATTAAAGTACGATGCTTTGAGCAAGGAGATATCATATGGAAGGTGGTTCTACCTCCGGGAAGGAAGGACCAATGGCTCAAAAAGTGGTCACCGAATTGGTTAGGACCATTTCGAGTGAAAAAGGCATGTTCATGGAATGGTTACTTATTAGAATCCTTAAAGGGGATTACTCATCGTTGCAGCATTAACGGGCAATATTTAAAATGATATGTGCCTTCAATATGGGAGGCCAACCGAGAAATTCTTAAGGCAAAATTTCCTGGGTTGTTGGCCATGTACGAGCAATCGGGATTGTAAAATAAAAATAAAAAGAACGATAGGTGCAGTAAAGAAAATGTGTGCATGTGCGTTCTATCAATAAATGTACATTTTACAAACAAAACAAATTTTTTCTTTTAAACATCAGAGGGAATGCGATTTATTAAATCAAAGAGGTGCCGAAAATGGGCTTCCATATGAAGTCTAGTTATGGAATACTGCTCAGTGGTCAGCACCCTAGACTGCTGATTTTGGATTTCAGCTTCGATCTTCTCTTCCAGCTGCTTGGCCTTCTTTCGAATTCTGGACAATTTCTTGGAAAGCTTGGCTTCCTAGGCTCAAGCCTCAGTTAGCTTAGTAGATAAGCGTTGTGTTTCGAACATGGCGTACTCCAATTTCGGCTTTAGGTCCTGGGCATGTTCTTGATCAGCTCGCTTAAGTTCTCTAGAGAACTGGGGGTGAGACTGGCGATATCTCTTGTCCTTGCCCCCAATGCTCCAGAAACCTACTGATCGCATCTCCTCGAACATACGAATGATGATCTCGTCTAAGTCAATCAAATAGTTGGCACGTGCTAGTTCGATAAGACCAGTTGTAGCTTCCAAGAAGAGTTTCTCACAGAAGTTGCTCAGATCCAACGAAGTGTCCAAGAGAGTCTTAGCAAATGCGACCAGCGTGAGGGTATAGATCGCCAAAAATTCAGAAGGCTTGGTTATCCGAGGGGCAAGTTCTTTTTCGATCAGACCAGACGGTGGTCCGATCGTCTGTTCTTTGGCCATTTGCTGATGCTCAACCCTCTTGGACCTCCTGTTGGAGCTCTTACTTGGCAGCCTACTACTGGAGCTCAGAAACCCCCTCATCCTCGTTGCCTTGTTGATTCGCGTTGGATTCCTTGCTCGTCCCCTACCATTCTTCGAGGGGTTGAGCCTCGACCTCCTATTGACAGAAGGGTTGCTCATCTGATTTCTCGATTGTTTGCTCTTCCATGCAGAGTGGATCTGCCTTCAAGATCACCAATGTCACATGTGTCGTCCTCGTCTCTTTACTAGAGTCACTGTCAGAAGATTTAGAACTTGGAAGGGAGATGACAATGGAAATCACTTCACGATGGGGGCACTGCAATAAGACGATATTAGAAAACAAAAAATAATCATTGAATTATTGAATCACATAAGGACTAACCTGAAGTCTTCTTAGGAAAAGAATGTCTCACTTCCCAAGGAACAGTAGGACGAGAAGTAGCTGCTTCCTCCACACAAACATACTCAAGAGGAGAAAGAGGAATAACCATCATCCGATGCGGATCTCGGATGGTTCCTTCACGTGGGGAAGTAACCCTGCCTAATGATGAGAGTGGGACAACAATGAGAGGGGGTGAATCATATAAAGTTGAATGCTTGGCGGCCTGTGCTAGGTCCATCTCGGAGCTGGTAAAGTCCGGATGATAACTTACGGCTTCCCTTTACAAAATGTTACGGTGACGGATCCCGACCCAAGAGCGAGCAATCTGTTCCAACAACAAAACGTTAAAAAGAAAAGAAAATTAATGGGTAAAGGGACAAGTTTGATACTTACGGCTTCTTGTAGCTGTGGGTCTTGCTCGGGTCTAGACCTAACCACCATCGGTTGCTTTCCCTTACATCGGAAAGGGGCTGGAGGGCGAACTGCTGAGAAGGGGGCAATGCATAGAGCCTCGAAACGAGGGGATGCTTTCGATACATGGTCTAGAGAAGCTATTAATGAAAACATTAAGACCATCACACATAATGAAGAACATATTGAATGACATAACACTTACGGGTGATTGGGTTCGAAGAACACTGAAGAGCTCGGGAGGAAATAGTCGAAGGAGTCTCCCGAGGGATAGTAAGAGAAGGATTATCGATAAGACAAAGCCTCTTATGACAAACATCATTGGGTTTTGAAAGGCTCTCATTTGTTCACGGTCAGGAGATCTCTTACATCAACGAGATCCTTTGGGTTCCTTTTGCTTTGTAGGTTGTTTCTTTTGTGCAATGACATCATCTCGAGCATCCTTGAGTAAACATTTACATTAATGTACCTCACTGCTAAGAACGTCACTAAGTCGAGATGAACCTAATGCAATAAATTTATCCTAGTAGGGCTCCCATATGGTTCAAAAGGCACGAGTTGCACCAATATAGAGAGCGATCTTTTCGGGAAATGAAGCTTTCCCGAGTGCCTTCTTCCAATTGTCCTCCCGATTCAGGATTACTCCTTGAGCCTTGTCCTTCCTTTTTTCCTAGGGTTGGTTAATGGTCTAGATAAACTGGTAAGGAATATATTGGACCAATGCAAATTGCCTACTGCACATATTAGGCGTGTACTGCTCGGTATGGGCGTGAAAGTAGATGTTATTAACAGAAGAAGAGCCCGATAACAGAGGTAGATCATAAATAGCCAAAATTGAATGTTATACCAGCACATCTCTCAAGGTATTTGGATGGTCAAAAAGGCTCAATGAGTATGGGTTCGGGCCCTACAACTCGAGAGGATGGAAGGGGCACCATTTGACTAATGACTCCCGCCGACGAACCATGTCTTTATTGGCAAGATACTCAATGTACTTTTTGACTGCGATTTTGGAGTGGGGGTCCTTGCCTTTTTGTTCATTGATAGCCGCATCAGTGTTCGGGAAATAGGCTTATACCCAAAGCTGAACAAGCCAATATGAAACACTCGAAATGGTTGTCTTTTCGCGAACTGCGGCCGAGAGCCCAAAATATGCGCATGCAAGGACAATGAGCCCAAGTTCCACGATAACATCATTCTCAAACCATTCGGCAAGTGCTACAACCCATAAAAACATACCCATGACAAGTCTTTTGGACTTGGTGGCAGTCACAAATTTGCAAAGCAAGTATAGATAAAAATTGATCAGCTCTTCCAGAGGAACACGGTCCCTTTCAGCAACAGTCAAAATTGATGAGGGGATTAATGCGCCGTAAGAAAAGGGAAACTTGTGTCTCTTGCTAGATAGATAGTCTTTCATGAGGGTGTAATGCCCTTTCAAAGCTCTTAGGGGAAAGATGAATATGCAAGACACACCTCCAAAATAGCCAACACATCGTAGAGTGTAATAGTCATAAATCCTTCTGGCAATTAAAATTGATTCACCTAGGGGTTCCATAAGCTGGCAAGTACGATGATGAATGACCAATTCAAATTTAAGGTTTGGTGAACAGTTCAACAAGTTTCTTTATGCCCATCAACTCCCAAGACCTTCCCATAACAGGGGCCAATCGATTGTTGACCCATGACTTGAAATTCGGGTGGGGATTGGTTAAGTTACCAGGGGTCGGCTCGAGCCATCACAATAGGTTTACAATCCTCCTGACATTTCCATTCAGAAGGATACCCCTATCTGCAGTGTTCGAGAAGTGAGTGGCTATGACATTAAGCTTTTCGGTAATAGCTGAGGTGGAAATTGGGCCTAGTGTGTAAAAGGGGCCCTCAACAGTTTCTTCCTCTCGAAAGTAAGGAGTCTCATCATCGGGAACCTTGATTAGGAGTTCCATCATGAAAGTGGACGGTGCAATAAAAACTTCGGTGGCCAAGGCGTGGCAGTTACTTTAAAGATTCACCGGCTTCAGAAATTGACTGGTGAAAAGGAATGTTGGAGATGTAGAATCCATTTCGAAGAGGGTGAGAAAAAACAAATTGATCAAGGTTTTGGAAACTGACGATTAATGTAGATTGAAGCAATGGAGTTGTTGGACATGTGATGAATGACTGAGAAGCAAGCTTTTTATAAGGAAAGAAAAACCTAATAGACACCAGTAAAAACTCATTTGTCACCTTCAATATGATTGACGAGTTCCCTCCGTAGGGGCGGGGGGCATCTGTTACATACATTAAATGAAAAGTAATGATGAATACATGTGGCAACCACATGTTGAACCGTCGTTGCGGTAAACGAAGCGGTACAACAAATGAGGCATACTCAATGTCAGGAATGTCAGAACAAAATTGACACTAGTAGAGCAAGCATCAGACAAATAAGCGACACATGACAAAGCTTGCAAAGTACTTTTTCTCATCGAAAGGTGACAATTTGAGAGGATAAGATTTCGGGAGGCGCATCTTGAGAAAATGAAAGTAGGACCAATCAAGTAGTAACCAACATGGTTACGTGGAGTAGTTTGTGGAGCACACAATCGGAGCAGAACCTGTAGCTATAGTTTGCTATAAGTACGATCTTTTCTCTTCTTTAAGAATAAAATAAGCATGATCAACATACTATCAAGACAACACTATAGACAAACTGGTCAACAACACCAAGAATTATCCACGCCTTCGTTCCACTCAACTACGTCATCCTTGACGACTTACTTTGGGAATTACTAACGTCTTCCTCCTTGACAATACTGACCAAACTGACTAAGATACTATCGAAATAGTATATGAACAAATAAACTATGCCAAAATCACTTTAAGATACAAGTCGAGGTATTTCTACCCCATCTAACCTTTGGATTTTAGAAAATTGAGCAAAGTTTAGGGATCCAAAGACAGTGTTTAGTCTGAATTCTTGCATGCCTTATTCATTACCAAAGAAAGCCTTAAATAAGCTTTCAGAATTACAAAAGGACAAATCGAGTGGCCGACATGACTAGGCAACTTGATAGACATAAAGTAAAAGCCAATACAGGTGGCTCATAACTTTTAACTAACTTACAGACCTCGTGACTTAAAGTAGCAATAACACAAAGACATGTGACCCGACAAGACAAAAGTAAATACAGGACAATAATACTTAACATATGGCAGACATAATAATTCAACCAGCTGGAATCATTCTTTCGGTGTAGATGGTGACAGGGGACCCAAGACTTTGGTCCATGTGCTTCCTAAATGATACGGATGATAGTAGGGACAAGCATCGTCCCACTTCCATGGATATTCTTCCTCATAAGAACTATCACTATTATTGTCACCATAATCTGCGAACTCTCTGCTTGGAAAACGATAGCCTGGCGGTGGTTTGACTGGAGCTACTCTCTTTAATTCTTCCATAACAACTTTATGACTATGGAGGATCTCTATGTGAGGACCTTCAAAGACTCCAAGTATTCATGAATCTGGGAGAATCGTGGTAGAACTAGGAAGAACTTCTACCAAGATAGGTCTTGTCTCAAAACCCCCCAAAGTAGTTGGTGGAGGAGCTGGAGTGTTGTTGATATCACAAAGATGAACTAAAAGCTGTCCACGAGGAACAGGATTGTCCTTGATACATTTGAACACTGGACCCCAATTGTAACAGACGTTCTGAGTCCATAGGAAACATTGACTGTGGCGAAAGTATGGTCTATGAAAAATATAGACCTCAGTAAATTGCTGGTTTCCTTTTCCAGTAAAGTGTTGTTGATCGATGACATTCTTCAGTCTTTTTCTCCATGTTGCAATGTCCATGAACCACTCAAAAAAGGTCCATAAGAGACAGTGGCATTGTTGATCATCGTTTAAGTGATCAAGAATTTCTTTTGGATCAAACTCCACTGCAATCCTGTGAATAATAACCAAGCACCTTAGAAACCACAGATAATCTTCTGTGAATGAACAAGCCATAAGAAGTGGCTTCGTTAAAAACACATATGGTGGGTTGAAGACGAAGTACTTTGGAATCAAAGTACTAAAATAGATCTCTGGCAATATTGACTTGAAATGCTCAAGATGAGTCTGAGCATAGAGATGAATCATCTCAGGGATTTGTTTATCTTCATCTATCATAGAGGGAAAATCCCTCTTCTCCATAGCAACATTGTATTCTGGTTGTTTTGATGAACTTGAGCCCACCATGAAAACTACAGGAATAGATCTGTTAGGGAGTATGAGGTGTACTGAATTCTTCATTGGACGAGAGAGAGAATCTGTAATGATATTATGATCTCCTTTTATACTTAACATCAAATTCATGCTAAACCAATCCTTCAGCCTTAAGCATTGTCCACTAAGAATTTCCTTGTTTTTGAAATCCAGAATGTTCGGGAAAGATGAATTGTCCATTTCCACAAGAAATTTATGTCCAATCAGATGGAAACCAAATTTCTTGATTCCATTCTTCACTGCGTGGATTTTCTTGTACACCGTATGATAGTGCTTCTCAACCTTAGAAAATTGACCACTGGCATGGCCACAGTATTCACGTTCTCCATTGTCATTTTCTTCGATGAGTACTGCTCCCCAGTACTCGTCACTAGCATCTATTTGTAACACTCTTTTTCCCGTACTGGGAATCTTCAAAGGTAGCGGCTTTTCACAAAGTAGCTTGAGTTCTTTAACAGTTGTAGTCTGCTCTTTATCCCACGGTGGGGCATTCTTCTTTAATAATTTAGAAAGAGTGTTGGTGTACTTGGCAACACGTGGAAGAAATGTTCTGACATAATTGATGATGCCAAGGAAGGACTGAATTTTATTTTTGGATAGATTCTCGTAAGGGAATTGGGCCAAGCCTTCCACTAAGTGAGGTCCAATCTGGTAATGGCCATTTTCAAAGACTGTACCAATATATTCAATCTTGGGTTGGGCCAAAACACTTTTCTTCTTGGACAATATGATCTCATATTTGTCTGCTAGTTCAAAGAATTGTTGTAGCCAAATATCATGGGCCTTCTCATCCTTTGAGAACAAGAGAATATCATCAATATAGACAAGGGCTGAATATAGAATGGGCTCAAATATCTTGAGCATAGCCTTCTGAAATAGTGAGGGAGCAACCTTAAGTCCAAACGGCATAACTCTCCATTAGTATTGGGCCGTTGGAATGCAAAATGCAGTCTTTGGACGATCATCAAGATGGACGCCCAATTGCCAAAACCAGGCCTTTAAATCAAACTTTGAGAAATCTTGACCTTGTGAAGATGAACATGAAGGGATTGGATCTTTGGTAGAGGAAATTTGTCGTCCCTTAAAAATAAATTGAGCGGTTTGTAATCAATCACCAGACTTTTATTTCCTTTGACTTGTTCACTTCGTTTATTCACATAAAATGCCTGGCATGCCCAATCACTCGTCGTTTGCTCAATTAGACCCTATAGAAAAAGTTGTAGGCATTCCTCTTTAGCAATAGATAGGTCAGAGGGAGTCATCCCCGGATGAGTTGCCTTTGTAAGGTTTATATCTTCATTCTTTTTAAAAGGGAGTCTGACATAAAAGTCAGAGTTCTTCCACAATGGTCTAGGACAAATGAAGCTTGCATGACTTTCAACAAATAAGTGCTCAAATCTCCTTATCAATGGATGTTCTGTTGTTTCAATTAGGAATAAATTTTGAACACTGCTATAAAACTTAAATTGCCGCTTATAGAAGAGTCCAGAATTTCCAATGTTGACCTTCTTCAATTGGCTTATCACATCAAAGCCAATAAGAACATCCTTTCCAGTGAGCTCTGTGCCAATGACTTTAATCCAAGAAATAATTCCTGGAAAAATCCGAATCTTGATTGGCTGCTTCGAAACATATCTTGTAGCAAAGACTTTACCGCTAGTAGCAGCAAAGTGATTTGTCTGTTCTTTCCATATTCCTGGGAAAATGTGGGGATTGATCATCGTATAGGCTACTCCAGTGTCAATAAAGCCTATGACTTTAACAGGAATATCATACTTAGACTATAGGATCCCCTTCTCAATATGAAGAGATTGAACAGACTGAGCTGCAAGACAGGGAATCACTCCATAAGCCTCATGATAGTGAGTAGTTGTTGAACTATCATCTGAATCACTGGAATCACTTGAATATGAGGGTAGATAAGTAAAAACGGTTGTCTCTTCATTGAGGTTGTTGTCACTTTGTTCCGAAAAGATTGACTCTAAGTTGTCATTTGGATCATAGAGGGAAATCTTTAACACATGTTGTAGCAACAAGAAGTGTGATTTATCCTTTTGAGGGCAATTTTTAGCATAATGGCCTTTTTAACCACAAATAAAACAGCGATAAGATTTCTTCTGTGTGGTTTTTTTCTGAAAGATCGTAAACCACTCTTCCTTTAGAATTTCCCATAGCCCTTCTTCTTCTTGAATGATTGCTTCTTAGAATACTTCTTCCGGTGATGTTTCTTTTTGCTCGTTCTACAATCACACTTCTTGTCTTTGTATTTTATCTGCAAATAAGAACGATCACAAGTCTTCTCAACATCCTTGCTCTTTAAGAACCATTTGAAAAACTTCTTCTGTTCACATAACGTTTCAACAGTGTTTTCAACATACTGGAATAACTCTCCAAGGCTATGCTGACCAAGATCCTTGCCAGAAGTATTGATTTGCCTGACAACTTATGGATGTAATTCCTTAGGAAATGAGGAAATAAAAGTATGCCTTAGCTCTCCGTTATTAACTCCACCTAACTGGTAATAAGCTTTCGACATCCTTTGATAATGGCGATGGAGGTCTTTCTTCTGGATGGAGCAACACTTCATCTTGTAGAAATCTTGTTCATACTTTTTATTGAAAACAATAGCGTTTCCAATAAATTCCAAATAGATCAAGCCCATTTCTTCTTCAATAGATACGCCAGTGAACATTAGCTGGTTTGAGGGAGGAAGTGAAATAAACCAATCACGTAGCGTTCCAACAAACTGATAAGCAAGTTCTCTCAAAACAAGTTCAGAGCTAAAGTTGGTCTTTGTTCTTTGTAGATCAACCCAGGCACTGATTTCTCCCATTCTTTCTCTTCTCCTATGTATGGGAATATCATCGAAGGTAAACCAAGGTCCACTTTTTGGCTTCTTATATGTTTGGGTTATATCAACATCAATGGATTCAGCTTCATCTTGTTCTGCAACTTTGGGTTCTTCTTGGGCTATAAAAGTTTCTCCAACCTCTGTTTGCCGAGTAGGTTTTGACATGAAGATCTTTGAAATATCAGCATAATTCTTTTCAAAACTAATTGATAAATTTGACAAAGAATCATTTTCAGAAGATACTTATGAGCTTTCTACATCTTTTGAGTTAGGATCTTCAAAATTAGCAGCATAATTTGAATCATCAGAAGAGCCTTGACTTCTGGGATAAGAAATAGACTGTGGATAAGTTTCTTCAGAGGTATCTGAAGAGGCACTTGAGGAATCTGTTGATTCTTGAGTATAAGGATCCTGGGAGTCTTGAAACATGGAAGCCATATAGTTAATGGATGGCTTAGAATCTTCTTTAAGAGTAGCCATAAAGCCTGAAGAAGGCTTCTCTTTCAGTCTTTTTGATCCTTTAGCTTTACACTTTTTCTCCTTCTGTTCTCTTTTCTTCCTTTTGTATTCATCATATTGTACAAAAGTAGATGAAGCCATAGGAACCACATCTTTTCTTGCAGACGCCATAAATCCCTAAGGATCTGGGGTTCTTATGATAGGACTATCAGATGTTCTAAACATGGTATACGGTCTTGGAGGATCATAATACGAGGATGTAGCTGCCTTCGTATTGATCTCCAGTCTCTCCTACTCTTTCTTCATTCTCCTGAGCTCAGCTTCCTTTTGAACAAAGTCTTCACTAAATTCCTTGTTCAAAATCATCTTATGAAGAGATTTCTCCAATTTAGAGATCTTCCTTTGAACTTCATCATGGAGGTTCTGGACACTCTTGCCGATGTGTTTCAACTCAGATTCTTGCTTTTCAACAACATGCAAGATTTTGTCCAGTTTTACCTCTTGTCGAGTCAAGTGTCTTTTCTGAGCTATGTAGATTTGGGTTTGCCAATTCAGGATTTCTTCTCCTTGAGATAATGGTTCAAATGAACCATCAGCTCTGATAGTCTTACATTTCATATATGGCTGAAGAGAAATACCATGGTTGGTAGTGTAAGGAACCAATAGAGGGTATTCTGTTTCATCCTGAGCATCTGGGGCTTTTGAAGTGGATGAGGTCATACAACAAGGGATAAGGACAAGAGATGTCCTTTGCACAACTTCTGGGTAAGGATTGCAAAAACCTTCCTTCTTTAATATCTTTAATGCTTCAACATAAATTTAAAGAGGAAATCTCTGCTTCTATTCATCTTTTATTTTTTCATCAGATCGTTCTTGGGTTTCCTTGGAAATAGCTATCCAAGGTGAAGAGTCTCCATCATCTCTTCTGGAATGATAAAGACCCCTACAATAGGGTCTTCTGTTCTTCTTCTTCAACGAATCTCCAGGAAAATCTTCTTCTTGGCACGAACAACCTTCTTCACACATATTGGGATCAACATCCCATATGAAATGCACATCTACTTTGTTGGTATATACTGGCTGACCAATAGATTCAAAGTATACAATGGGAATCTTCTTCTCAGCTGGTACAGGTTGTATCATGGTAATAGTCTGAAAGATACCAGGATTAGAGCTTTCTGGATCTTTAGGACTTTTGTAGATCGTCTGGACAGTTCCATCCTTCTGTCGATGAAGAGTATAGTCTTGGGATTGAATAGGCTTTTCCACTTGCCTAACCTTTTCATAATTGGTAATCCAAGATTCAGGGATTAATTTCTTCAACGTCTTTATGTCCAATTGCTTAGGGGACTACACAATGGTAGGGACTCTATCAACTGTCTCAGATAGAAAAAATAGTGCATCACTGGATCCATAGCCGTTAAGATCAACAGTATAATTTTGAACCATATAATAGACCTATTGGTGTAGAGTGGCATGTGGGAAGAAGCCACGTGTTGTACTCCTTTTATCTGAACTTGAACCTTCAAACAGGTTGAAAGGTTTGGGTCTGAGCGAGACATAACAAAATTAGGGAAGAACGTGAGCATCACCGTTTCAGCGTTGAGAGTCGTTAAGACAGATCCAATAATTGCATGCTGATAGTCCAAGATTCTAGTATCCAAAAGGGCCAATCTGGTTGTGATAGGAACTCTTTTTTTGCTATGATAGGTAACCATCAAGCGTACTGCACCCCAGTGGAAATAGGTGCAGCCTTGCTTTAAGGACTCCTTTATGAGGCTTTGAAAAACCTCGATGGTCACATATTGCTCTGCTTCTGTAGCCTTTAGTTGACATTGATTAAGGTTAGAAGCTTTAACGTATTCTTTTGGAATTGGTCTTCTTCTAGAAAGAAGTTAACGAATATTGGTGACTCATCTAGACTTGTGGTATACCACATAAGGGTTCATCAAAGGTTTGGTAGTAACATAAACTTGAGCATCTTTCGGGATGTAAGAATACTCAACAAGGTGTTCTATTTTTTTTGGTTTCATGTGTTTGCAAAGAAAGGGATGAAGTAAGTTGAATAACTTCAGAAATAGGATCAGATCCTTAAGTACTTGGGATTGAAGATGACAGGGTAGGAATAGTTGGGAAAGAACTGGTTATACTCTGAGACTCCATTACTATTTAATTATCTTCTTACTCTCCTCTGAAGAGAAAGGGGTAGAAAACCTGGTTGTACCTTTTGGCTCTGATACCACAGGTTACTGATCAACGTACTATCAAGACAATGTCATAGACAAACTGGTCAACAACACCAAGAATTATCCACGCCTTCATTCCACTCAACTGAATTAGTAATTCCCAGAGTAAGTCATCAAAGAGGACGCAGTTGAGAAGTAAAACTTGACAGAATCTTGCATGTTGTTGAAAAGCAAGAATCTAAGGTGAAACACATCGGCAAGAGTGTCTAGAACCTCCATGATGAAGTTCAAAGGAAGATCTCTAAATTGAACAAATATCTTCATAAGATGATTTTGAACAAGGAATTTAGTGAAGACTTTGTTCAAAAGGAAGCTGAGCTCAGGAGAATGAAGAAAGAGCAGGAGAGACTAAAGAACAATACGAAGGCAGCTACATCCTCGTATTATCATCCTCCAAGACCGTATACCATGTTTAGAACATCTGATAGTCCTATCAGAAGAACCCCAGATCGTCAAGGGTTTATGGCGTCTGCAAGAAAAGATGTAGTTCCCATGGCTTCATCTACTTTTGTACAGTATGATTAATAAAAAAGGAAGAAAAAAGAGCAGAAGGAGAAGGAGAAGCTTAAAGCTGAAGGATAAAAAAGACTGAAAGAGAAACCTTCTTCAAGCTTTATGGCTACTCTTAAAGAAGATTCTAAGCCATCCATTGACTATATGGCTTCCATGTTTTAAGACTCCCAGGATCCTTATACTCAAGAATCAACAGATTTCTCAAGTGCCTCTTTAGATACTTCTGAAGAAACTTATCCATAGTATATTTCTTCTCCCAGAAGTCAAGGCTCATCAGATGATTCAAATTATGTTGTTGATTCTAAAGATCCCAACTCAGAAGATGTAGAAAGCTCAAAAGTATCTTTTGAAAATGATTCTTTGTCAGATTTATCAACTAGTTTTGAAAATAATTATGCTAATATTTCAAAGATCATGTCAAAACCTACTCGGTAAACAGAGGTTGGAGAAACTTCTAAAGCCCAAAGAGAACCCAAAGTTGCAGAACAAGATGAAGTTGAATCCATTGATGTTGATATAACCCAGATAAATAAAAAGCCAAAAGGTGGACCTTGGTTTACCTTCGATGATATCCCCACACATAGGAGAAGAGAAAGAATGGGAGAAATCAGTGCCTGGATTGATCTACAAAGAACAAAGCCCAACTTTAGCTCTGAATTTGTTTTGAGAGAGCTTGCTTATCGGTTCGTTGGAACACTACGTGATTGGTTTATTTCACTTTCTCCCTCAAACCAACTAATGTTCATTGGCGTATCTATTGAAGAAGCAATGGGCTTGATCCATTTGGAATTTATTGGAAACTCTATTGTTTTCAATAAAAAGTATGAACAAGATTTCTACAAGATGAAGTGTTGCTCCATCCAGAAGAAAGACATCCATCGTCATTATCAAAGGATGTCGAAAGCTTATTATCAGTAAGGTGGAGTTAATAACGGAGAGCTACGACATACATTTATTTCCTCATTTCCTGAGGAATTACATCCAGAAGTTGTCAGGCAAATCAATACTTTTGGCAAGGATCTTGGTCAGCATAGCCTTGGAGAGTTATTCCAGTATGTTGAAAACTCTGTTGAAAAGTTATGCGAACAGAAGAAATTTTTCAAAAGGTTCTCAAAGAGCAAGGATGTTGAGAAGACTTGTGATCATTCTTATTTGCAGATAAAATGAAAAGACAAGAAGTGTGATTGTAGAACGAGCAAAAAGAAACAACACTGGAAGAAGTATTCTAAGAAGCAATCATTCAAGAAGAAAAAGGGCTATGGGAAATTCAAAAGGAAGAGTGGTTTACGATCTTTCAGAAGAAAAACCTGTAGGTTTTCTATGTACATTATCAGAGGTTTAACACAGTGGAAACAAATAATTTTTCATCAAAAATCAGCCAAGATGCACTCACAAAAAATACAATCAAAACATAATAACAAGGAGCAATAAGTATGCCGAATTTATACCTTCTCCTTGAGCTATGTGTGCCGAATTTTAATCACCAATAGAGCTCCTACCAAAACAAAGTTAAAGTACCTTTCCCCTCGCCTTGATGCCAATGAAAAGGACTGCGAATCGCTACTCCTATCTACGTTCACACACACAAAAACTAAATGGTTAAGGGGATGCGCTAGCAACAACAAAATCTGTCCAAACAAAACAGGGCATTCGACTTTGGCTCTAAACAAAATGAATGATGTCTCTTTGTTTAAGCTATCACCAGAGGTTATTATGGAGGCTTAGAAGGAAAGAAGAAAGGGTTTATCTTCTGTTTTTTCTTCTCAAATTCGTTTGGACCTAGAAGAGAAGAGAAATGAGTTGTTGTTGGAAAAGAGGTTACGATTTCTTCTTTTTTTCTTCACCAATGTGGCTGCCGAAATTATGCTATTATAAAACCCTAATGTCCTATAATATATTCAGTGGTTTTAGGCACTTAAAACACTATAAAATATTCTGTAATTCATCACAAAAAACCGACCACATATCATGCAAAAGTAGTGTCCTAGTTTGACCAAACTAGCTTAGGTTTTAAGAGTC